>JACEIK010002958.1:146423-186053 GCA_018107945.1 Datura stramonium
ATAATATTATAGATGTTATATTTGCACAATTATCTTTTTAATTTATATGTTATTAAAACTTATATATTTTAATAAGTATTGAGAATGATAGTTTTAATAACTTAACTTTATACTTTGGAACTTCCCCATGTTTAATACAGTATCCGACGAGCATATAGTCGAGCATGGAAATTAAAATGAGGGGTATACAACTTTGTTCAAGAATCTATATATACATATGCAGGGATATAGTTTCGATAATGTGACGCTATCTGTGTTCAGAATAACTATTTATTTTTTTCTAAATTTTTTTATATTTTAATTTAAGAAAAATCAATTATTTAGTTAATTAAAATAAGAATCCACCTTTAGTTAAAGAAATCCCAAAAGCCACTAATATTTCAAATTAAACAAAACCTCAATAGGTAACTCCTTTGTCCATATGCCTCCCTTTCACCCTGTTCTTACTCTCATTCTTCTCCCCTACAACAAGTCTTCAATTCATCAAGTCCAATTTTAGGATTTTTTTTCTCAGCCCATTTGTTTCCCAGCAAAAATAGCTACTTCCCACATTTTCAAACAAAAAGGTTGTGCTTTTATTTCTTAACTGTTAAGCATTCTCTTAGAAAATTCTTCTCCCAATTCATAGCGCCACAAATATAAAGTAACCAATAGAGGAAAAAAATTTCGCCCATCTTCCACGCCATTTCAACTCAAAATTTTAAGATTTTCAATTTCAATTGCAGCAAAGGCAGAGAAGAAATCAAAAGAGGAGAAGTTTATTTCCCCCGAGAATAATCCAAACGTACAAAGCTTCATGTTAAATGGTATTTTATTTCATGTATCTTTTTGTATTTTAGAATGGTTTAATTTGGTATTGTTAATATGTTAAAATGTCAAATTCACCTTATATATTCCTCTCAAGATATAGGGCGGTTTTCTAATCTCCTTTTATTTTTTATTCACCACACTTTCTTAGAAAATTTTGCAACCATATCATAGTGCTAGAAACACCATGTGCATATGGAATTGTTGCGAGGAACTTCCTCCCATAATTGCAACTTTATGGAGTAACATATTTTTATTACTTTTTTTTAATCTTTGATTTATTATCTATATATACTTTTATAGTTGAGGGAGTGTGTAACATCAATTGTTTTTACATTGACATTAGTAGTGGAAATTATTTTGCAGTATAAGAAAGTTGAAAATTTATTTTAATATTTTGATGGATCTTTAGTACTTTTTTGATCCTATATTCTATTTATACACATATTAGCATTGATTAAAGTATGTGTTTAAACAAAGCTTTTTTGAGCATTGATGAGTTTGTAATTTACCAACTGATTTGACTTTTAAGTATGAGCTATTGTCTTGTTTTTACTCAATTTAAGAAGGTTTTATGTCTTTTCTCTTCTTTTGTGCAGGCATTTAACTTAGATCAAAAAAGAAAGAAAGAATTGAACTGAAAGCAATCTGCTAGAAGAAAAAGGACATGCGTGCCACATATGGGCACCTGATAAATGCAGGTGCTACCGCAGATGACATGCAGAGGACACTGGTTAGGCTTGAACAAGGACCTACAAGTCGTACATTGGCATCTGTGAAACGCAGGTGCCACGCAAGTGACCCGCATTGTTTGCTGAAGCACAGAATCATCCAGAATGATCCCAAGTGTACTTAAGAAGCTTCCAAGGGCATTTTTGAAAGTTTTGCAAAAAGGAATTTTAGAGATTTAATCCAAATTATACATATCAGGAATTATTATTGAACATTGAATAGAGAGTACATCATAGAGATAGTTAGAGTACATTTTTTCTTCTTCTTCATATTTGGAAAACCACCATTGTTGCAGACCTTGAGCTTGAATTGAGATTTGATTACTTAATATGATGATTTTAGAGAAATTTCTTATGGGTATAATTTCTCTCTCTTTGATTATGAGTAGCTAAATTTCTTGCTAGAGGTGTGAGTGTGCATGATGGGTGTCTAGACTTGAGTGGGTGTTGATTATTTGTTCTTAAAATTGATTAGCAAGTATGGATCTAATATTTTCTTCAAGTTTTAATTCAATAATTGATGGTTGCAAATATTGATTTAGCTTTATAATCTTGATTTTGCTTGAAAGTAGGGAGTAAGATTAGGTAAGGACCCAGTAGTGAGGAATTGGAGTGTTGATATATGCAATACCCCGGAAGTGCCTAAGACTAGACTAGGAATTTGAAATGTGATCAGTAGAAAAATGCGAAGAATCACCTCAGAACGACTCGTGCTACAAGTCATGGGAAGAAGTAATGGGTCGTAGGATTGCTCGTGGTTAGCAATCTGCTGAGGAAAAGTTGATGGCAACGAGTCTAGTAATGACTCATGGGACATAGTAAAGATTCAAGGATTGGAGTCATCATTTGGTTCTGGACTGTTAGGATGGAAGGTATAAGTCGTGACACAATTTATGGTGAGGAACTATGAATCGTATTAAGGACTCGTTGGTTGGGTCTGGGGCGATTTGGTTGAAAGGTACGGGTCAAGGTACGACCCGTTGTGAGGAACAACGAGTCATTTACTCACGCATATAGGAAGGAGCAGGGAATTTTCCTAATTGTGGTAGCAGATGGGTCTAACAACTTGTGGAATGGTGGTACAAGTCATTGTGTGACTCGTGGAAAACTTCTGAAACCCAGGGATGAAGTAGTGGCAACACCGAAAGAAACCCACGAGTCTTGGTATCAAGGTACGACTCCTGGTGTGAGTCGTGACTTCGGAAGTGATTAGATTTTATGCAAATTTAATAAGGGAATTTTCCTAATTCCTAAGCTCCTAAGCCCTAAACTATGTAGTCTTAAGCTCAGTTAGAAAGATTTTAAGAGGGTTTAGCCTATTCTAACCTATTCCCTCCCCATGCATGCAAGATTAGAGAATCCCAAAGGAGATCAAGTCTAGAATTCTTCAAGTTCTTCCCCAAATCTCATGGACTTTCAAGGAAGTGTGTAGAATCTGATTATCCAGATATGTAGGGTCATGAATGAGAGTTTCCCTTCACTCTCATTCCCAAATCCCATCTCAAGTTCATGAATTCAAGTGTATGATTCTATGGGGCCTTAACCCAATTTTATAAAATTTTCTATGTTTAATTCATGGGTCGATTACCTTCATATTTTGAATGATGTTTTAAGATTCATGGGTAATTTTTATACCTATTTTTATTATGATTCATGATTTCAAGTTTTAAGAGCATGATGCTCAATTATGCAAGTTTCATAAAAAGTTGAATTTATGATTTATACTTCCAAGTATGATGAGATTTCCAGTATATATGAATGTTTTCAATTACCCATGAATATATTTATAAGTTCACATATGATGTCTATCTCATGCAAGCATGATGTTAATATTTGGACAAGCCCACTCAAGTTACGCAAGATTTCATAATTTAGCCAAGGCTAATAAGTTCAGTTATTTCATGTGTTGGAGTCAAGACTCCCCATATGTTAAGATTCAAGTTATGTTTTGATCTGTGAATATATGAGTATTATACATATTTTGGGAGTACTATTGAGCACTGAGTAGGCTTGGGGTTCCAAGGTCCCCTAGTCTCATGAACTATGCGCCAATGTAGGTATACATTGAAGCCTCTCAATTGAGCATTTCCCCTGGACCAAGGGCCTATCTTGATGTCACACTTTATTTAATCATTCACCCTATTAAGGCTTAGGATGGACCTCCTCCACGTGGGCCAGATGTGGGATCATCATGAGCTCATACATGGTGGTTGTAGGTTAAGACGAGTCTCCCATTATTCCTCATGATTTTAGAATTTCATGTACTATAAGATATTATATCATGTTTTCAGATGGTTTGATCCAAGGATCAGTTCATGAGCTTTTACCTATGATTTCAGATATGGAAATCCATGTGCACTTACTTCAGTTTATGTTTACTTATGTTTTCAGATATCAACATTCAGCTTTTACTCTTAGAATTTTATGATGATGTGATTTAAGTTATGCATGACTCAGTTTTACTACTTAGCTTGTTTTACTTATCTTGCGTATTCAATACATTCTAAGTACTGACTGCACATTTTATGTTGTATAATTTCATTATATAGGCTCAGAAACTCAGATTCAGTCCTGTCGCTAGTCAGATCCCAGAGTTCATTCTAGATAGCTTGTTGGTGAGTCCTCATCCTTCAAGGACATCGTTTAGTTGAGTTATTTTCATTTTCAGACTTGTACTAAGCTAGTTGGTGAGTTTTCTCATCAGTTTGTCAGTATGATAGAGGCTTGTCAGGCATAGTTTGTATATCTAGCTTGTCATGACCCAAAAAGGGCGGGTCATGCGAGCACCTACTCAACTTTATTCGATAGGAGAACCCCTTCTTTACCAAGAAAACACGCAGAACATTAAATCAAAATCATTTCTTTATTTCCACTCGTTCTTACAACTTGACTACAATAAACATAAAATAAAAACTTTCTAAGATCTAGTCTAGACAGGTACAAGAGCACTACACAGAATATCGACAATTAAAAGACACAACTTCGCCCCCAGAAGAATGCAGAAGTTGTCGCTGAATAACTGCCACTCCTAGACGAACTTCAACCTACCACGACCTACACCAAAGAGGCATAGAAAGAGTAGTATCAGTACAACATATGTACTGGTAGGCATCTTCGATCGACTACAGTTAGTTCACATAACAGCAAAATAATTAATATGCATCAACATAAAATACAAATAATTTGCTCCTCTATGTTAACAAAATCCACCACTTTTATCGACTATATTATTGTTTCCCTGTGCATCATTACGGTGCAACCATCTTACTTTTCTGTACCTCATTCGACCTACCAATCTGTCTCTCCACTTCCGCCGTAGCTTAGGTAAGGCTGCTATAGTGGTCCCGCTGCCGCGACGGATTGTCCGCTGCAACAGTACCCACTGAACAGTAGCCCCAAAAACTCAACTAATATTATTTACCTATCATATCTTTCATTTATTAGGTGATACTAGCAAAATGTACCTAACGCTTATCCACATAATAACTCACTCATGATATTTCTGACATAGTATAATTTATTCCATACATTTTCCCTTTATAACAGTCATGCCTCCCGCATAACACATAAACATCAAGTATAGAGTAAAAACAACATACATGCACATATATCATGCAATTACCTCAAGGATTCATCAAACATACATTGTATATCATGCAAGGGATCCAACACTTGAAAATAGCACACACATACCTGTCATCCGCATTTCAATTACCGTACCACCTCATACCTGTATCACGCTCTCATCTCAGACTCATATTACAATGTGTATCATTTGTATCACACAAGTATATAATCACCTCATTGATTGTTACCATTATATATGTATGTATCCAACCTTAACAGGAGTCAATCTGAACTCAATCATATTATCGGTAATGTGCCGAGCACACGCCTCTATCACATTACTGTACACACATGCTAGAGGGTCTTGTGCTTTCTCTTCTAGTCATGACCTGTAGGGGACTCTAGAAATGCATGTACTGTACACCCATCCATATGAATCTTTTATCATACCTGTATGTGTACTCACTTCGTTCATCCAGTCGCATGGTATTTTAACTATACCTGTCAATGCACTCTCTCATAATGCTCGCCAGGATGCTCACCTCGGGCACGAGCCTCTCATATCTTTATACCTCATTCAGGATTTGATCGCACTGATCCGAATCATACAGAGTACCTCTTTCCGACCCCAAGGGCCTTACATCTCTCATCAGTATTGCAAACTCTTCTTACCATATTATCTGACATCTCGGTTCACTTACTCCGTTGAAAATGCTCGTCACAACATCGTAGTCATAAATTCATTCATACAATACAGGTAACAACACTTACAATTTTGCAGCCATAATCAATACACATTAAAATTAACGTCATATCATTCACAACATCATTACTAGCCTTCGTACATATAATGAGACTTACCTACCATAAACTTAAAATCACATACACACTTTCTACTTTTTCTTTTATACCCAAAGCAATTTGGTATTGATTATATCCTGGAGATCATGGAGAGTCGCGACCTGACTTGATCGGTAGATTGGACTTTGATAATGCTCCAACTCACACTTCCTGACAAAGTATGAAGCGATCGCTGTCAATAAAGAACCCAACTAATAGGTTGGGGTCGAACCCACAAGGAATATGGTAATATATAGACTAATGCCGGTAGTTGAACTTGTTGGTGAGTTATCTCCAAATTGGGGGATTTTAAAGAAAACAATATTAAAGCAAGATTATATTCATGATTTTAAATCAAGATTCGCAAACAACTAGGGTAAGTTTTCCCCATGAATTCATAACTACTTCGGGTATACACACGTGATCAATCCCAATGTTTACTTGTAGAACTAATAACTAGGGTTCATCCTAACGACTGGTTCGTCCTTATTGGGTAACTTTACTCAATCACCGAATCAAGTCTCATGAGCAAT
This sequence comes from Datura stramonium, assembly GCA_018107945.1. NCBI lineage: Eukaryota > Viridiplantae > Streptophyta > Magnoliopsida > Solanales > Solanaceae > Datura > Datura stramonium. The sequence goes on from JACEIK010002958.1 coordinate 152,902, forward strand.
TTCAAACTAACCATTATCAATATATTCCAAATTTAATTATCCTGCGACCATAGTCAAATTAATACAATGATCGTAAAGATCAAGGCTTTATTGTAATTCTCCTTTCCTAATCTCTACTTCTCTAGGATAAAGCAAGTAAATAATTCGGGCAAGTCCGAACGTGGTACACCATTAAGAAACGTCTATAGATAAAGAGAATACAATACAAGCTTTTCACATTGATTTTGAATCACTTTTGTGAAACCCTAGTTTGTTAATCCACCATGGTTCCCACAACCTCTAGTTGTGGAGGTTTTAGCCTTTCATAGTTGTAAGATTATAATTTGCATTCATATACAAACACATAATTAAATACTTACAACAATAGATGGAAGAAAACCAGATTTGAATATCAAAGAACAATCTAAAAAACAATGTAGGAAATCAAGAATTTTATCCCAAGAATTGCTCCTCAAAACTTGATAAAAATTAAAAATAATAATTCTTTACACGTCCATTAACTTGATTTTCTCCTTTTCTAACTAGAATAAAACATAAATCTATTTATACAGATATTACCTTTTTCTAAGCTAATAGGAAATTTTCCATATCTGGTGCCGACTGTGTCACAACTAGGCCTACGACCCGTAGAAGGATTGTACGGGTCGTACCTGCTTCTCGTAAGTCCTTGGCTGCTGAAAATTTGGATAAGTGTTGGCAGGATGGTACGACTCATCCCTTCATCCTACGATTCGTACAATGATTCTGTGGTTTGTCCCTGAGAACTCTGACATCTTTTGAAATTCTCCATGAGTGTTGTGGTACGACTCATACCTTCTTCCTACGACTCGTACTGTCTATAATGTCCGAAGTTTTTCCAAGTATCAAAGAATCTTATAAACTTCACCATGGCTCATGGTACGATTCGTGGATTGATGCTACGATTCGTGAGTCCATCCGTATCAAGAGTCGGCCTTTGTGCAATTTCCTTTGAATAATTCCACGACTCCAGTTACAACTCGTACCATCTTGGTATGGCTCGTACTGAGAGTTGTATGTTGCTTTCTTCTAATTCAGCCTTCTAACTTTCATCACGGTTCTCATTACGACTTGTACAATCAAGGTACAGCTCGTACTGAGACTTATACTTTGGCTGATTTTTTGCATTTTAAAGCTTTTTTTGCACATCTTTTCTTCAACAATTATTTTTCCTAAAATCAAAGTAAAAGTGCCTCATATCCATATAAACATACCTAAGTCCATGCTACTTTCTCAGTTTTAAGTGTCAATAATGCTGTAAATTCACAGCACATCAAGCTCCGCTGCAGTGGTATTTCTACCATTGGAGGCGGTGAGAGGTCTCACTATAGAGATCCCTCGCTCGTTGCAATGATATTGTATTGGCAGTACTCCGACCAGTCCTCTTCCATCCTTTTCTAACAGATTCTTTCATCAAGATTTTTCATAATTCACCATTGCTAGTCCCTCACTCAAGGACATCATAACATATTCGGGTCTCATATGACAAGACATTCAAAAATTCACCCAGTATCACAGATATTATCACGTAAACAAGATTTCACATAAGTTCAACATCTTAAATAAATCAGATTACATTGTAACAAGAAAATTCACCAAAATGCTATTATCTAAAGACAAGACATCACATTAATAGCTATAACAATTCTTAGCCTTATGCATTCCATCACATCTGATCTCTATTCTCCTACTCATGATTTTCAATACATTCTACATGGTTTCCCTAGACCACACAATCACGTAATAAATAGAGTTATCTATTCATTTAAATAATCTGTCAATTCTATCAAAAGGGGGAGTATTCACACAATTCTTAGCCTTATAATCATATTCAATTAATAAACCTATACGGGGCTTGCATTCTCACATAAACTCACCCCCTATCCTCCTTTCTAAGCCACTAGATTTATCTTCATTCCTCTTTATGATTTCTCACATATGAGACAACACAATTCACGTTCCACCTCTTTTACTCTTATGGTTAATTCAAGACTATATGCGAAACACATTAATCACATGCACGTATAGATTTATCTAATTGTAGTCTATCACATAAGTGGGTAATACATAGCCTACCTGGGTGCCAAGCTTTCATTGAGTCGATTCCCAATCACGTATTTTGCCTCCATCATTGAGTTCTTGCGATCTCTCCTAACTAAGGAGGGTAATTCTCTCCTTCTAGATTCTTTTCTTGTTCCCCAAAAGTCTATTCCCTATTTTTGGGTGTCTTTATTAATTTCTTTCAAGGACTAGGTTTTTAAATTCAGATTAGGAAAGGATTCTGCACTTTCTGTTTCGTGTTCGTCTGCTGCAGCATGACCCTTGCCGCTGTAACGGTTTAATGCTTGGGCCCACCTATTTTTACCTCGATCCTTTTGGGAGCAGGTTTCATTAAGATATTTAATCCTGACATCACCTTAATACAAAATGCAAAATTTTCCTTGGATTTTGGGCAGATGGTTGCTATAACGAGCAAACGGGTTGTCACACAGCTTTAGATTCAGTGTTTTGAGATTTCTATTGTTTAAATATTTTACTATTTAGACTTCCTCTAGTTCAGAATTTAGTCTTTTGCTTTATATATGTTGAGCTTTAGTTTTCATGTTCATGCCATGGGTCGACTTGGAGCCATTCTTGGTTCCAGGTTTTGTGTCTAGATCCGGGCCTATGTTCGGATCGTAATAAACTTGGTATCATAGAAAAGGTTTAGTGTGTCCTAGGTTGTCTAAAAGCCGTGTTAAGTAAAGTCTTTTTCATGGGTGTGAAGCGCGCCACACTTATGACAAAGAGGCTATGAAACGTTTTAGGAAATTTCCCTTCTTTCATAATCTATGTCGTATCTCTCTATCCTTCTAACTCGTGCTATATGCGTTTGCAGAATCATGCCTCTCGGCTGAGTTAACGGAAGAAGGAACGGAAATGGAAATGTCCACGAGAATGGCAATAGAGATTGTCACCAGCAAGCCCTACCAGCCCCAGTGGATTATGTGCCCGAGCCAGTCTCTCATGTCGAGTTTAGGGCATCCTTTCAGATGTTAGCCAGCCTTTGACCGCTCAGGTCAACCAGCAGGCGGCGACCCATGTCCCGCAGAATGGGAGTGCAATGGCAGCTCGATTTTGGGCTTTCCTCAAGATGAATCCCCCTGAGTTTCTTGGGTTGAGAGTGGATGAGGACCCACATAAGTTCCTGGAGGAGATACATAAGATCACCTAGATTATGGGAGTTAGGGGAGAAGAGAGCGCAGACTTAGCCTCTTTTCAATTAAAGGGGGTTGCTTATATTTGGTACCGTCAGTGGAGATATGGTAGAGTAGTGGGCGCAGTTCCTGTGAGTTGGGATAAGTTCATGACAGCTTTCCTAGACAGATTATTCCCTAGGGAGTTGAGGGACGCAAAGGCGGCAGAGTTCATCAATTTTAAGCAAAATGATATGACGGTTCAAGAGTATGCCTTGGAGATTATCCTGCTATCCAAGTATGTGCCGGATATGGCGGCAGACCAGAGGGCCTGAATGAACAGACTTGTGCATGAGGTGTCCGACTCACTGGTTAAGGAGTGTAGGACGGTGATGCTGAACAGTGACTTGGACTTCTCTTGATTGGTCATATACTCCCAGCAGATTAAGGCGAATCTAATGAAGGGTAAAGAGAGAGAGGCCAAGAGGGCCAGGATGAGCAGTATTGAGTCTTCCCAGCAGAGTCCCAATGGTGGTCACCATCAGCAGTCTCGTCAGAGACCATCAATTCAAGCACCGTCATCAGCCTGCGTGCCATCCAAGTCTAGGCGTGACCAGAGGGGATGGCCATCAGGCTCCATAGGCCAAGGGAGCAGGTTAGGAGAGCCTAGTATTCCAGTGTGCAGCAAGGGTGGCAAGAGGCACCCCGAAGATTGTCTAGCAGGTTCAGGTGCATGTTTCGGGTGTGGGAAACCCAGTCATATGCTCAGAGATTGTCCAGCGGCCAGACAGGGCCATGGCAGAGGTCAAGACCCAACCACCAGTTTAGTAGCTCCACCAGCATGCTCAGCTCAACAGGGTGCATCCACTAGTGCAGGTGGTGGTCAACATCATAATAGGTTTTATGCCCTCTCATATCGTCAGAAGCAGGAGGTCTTTCCAGATGTGGTCACTGATATGTTACGAGTATTTCATCTTGATGTTTATGCATTGTTAGACCCAAGGTCTGCCTTATCTTTTATGATGCCTTATGTTGCTAGTAGTTTCAGAGTTGAAGTCCCGAAATTCTCTCAGAACCTTTCTCAGTCTCCACCCCAGTTGGTGACTCAGTTATAACTCGATAAGTATACAGAAATTGCCCTGTCACAATGCTTCAAAAAGTCACCTCAACAGATTTAGTAGAGTTAGACATAACAAATTTTGATGTTATCTTTGGAATGGATTGGTTACATGCATGTTATGCCTTAGTGAATTGTAGAACTCGTGTGATAGATGGTACTGCAACCCTTAAAAATTATCTTTCTGGCTTTAAAGTGGGAAATGAAGCAACCTACAGGCAAGCTGAACTACCCTTCCACTCTAGGACTGGCTCACTCGGAAATCAGAACTCTACCGCACGGGTTCTACAATTTACTGAGGCATAACATGAATGCGGCCAATCCATGCCAAAGATAACATCAAAATCTGTCATGGCTAGCTCTACTAAATCTGCTAAGGTGACTTTATGAAGTAATGTGACAGGGCAATTTCTATATACCCATCGAGCTAAAGCTGAATAATTGACTGGAGTAGAGACTGAGAAGGGTTTTGATAGGATTTCGGGACTGACTCCGAAACTACTAGCAACATAGGACGTCATAAAAGATAAGGTAGTCCCTGGATCTAACGATGCATATACATCAAGGTGGAATACTCGTAACATACCAGTGACTACATCTGGGGAGACCTCCTGCTCCTGACGAGATTCTAGGACATAGAATCTGTTCTGGCGCTGACCACCACCTGCACTAGTGGATGAATCCTACTGAGCTGAGTGTGCTGGTGGGGCTGCTGAGCTAGAGGCTAGGCCTAGGCCCCTATCACGACCTTGTATGGATGCTGGAAAATCTTTGAGCATATGTCCGGGATTCTCACACCTGAAACAAGCACCTGTACCTGCTAAGCACTGACCCATGTGTCTCCAGCCACACCTGCCACACTCTAGGATGCTAGACTCTATGGGTCTGCTCCCCTAACCTTGAGAGCCTAATGCTTGTCCCCTCTGGTCGCGCCTAGACCTGGATGGCACACTCATAGCTTACGGTGCTGGGGCTGAAGATCTCTGGTGGGACTGCTGACGGTGCCCACCGCCAGGTCTGTACTGGGAAAATTCAAAGCTATCAGTTCTGGCCCTCTTGGCCTCTCTCTCCTACTCACTCACCTGTACCGCCTCTATTTGCTGGGCGTACAAAACTATCCGAGGAAAGTCAATGTCCTGATGAAGCATCACGGTCAAGCAATCTTTGACCAAATAGTCTGCTATCCAATGCACGAATCGACTCACTCGAGCCCTCTGTCTGCCACCATCTCAGGTGAATACTTGGTCAAGCAGGTGAACACCAAAGCATACTCCTGAATCTTCATGTTACCATGCCTTAGGTTCATAAACCCAATTTTTTTAATCTCCCTCATCTCCCGAGGGAAGAACCGATCTAAAAATATGGTATAGAACTCATCCCAACCAATGGGGCCTGTTCCAACTACCCTACTATCCTTCCATTGCCTGAACCAAATGTGCACAACCCCTTTCGACTGGTACGAGGCTAAATCTCCGCACTCCTCTCCAGTCACCCCCATGATCTGGGTGATCTTCAGAACTTCATTAATAAACTCATGTGGATCCTTGTCCACCTTTTATCCAAGGAACTCTAGAGGGTTCGTGCTCAGAAAATCTCTAACTCTCACCGCTTCCACATTCCAAGTATGAGGGACATACGCTACCTCTTGTTGGTTGACTTGGGCGGTCAAAGCCTGAGTTAGCATCTGAACGGCAGCCCTAGACTCCGCACGGGCCACCTGTTTGGATACATGATCCTTGGGGGCTGGTGGGGCCTGCTGGTGCCTATCCCCATTGCCATTCTCGTGGTCATTTCCATTTCCATTTCTTCTTTTGTTAACTCGGCGAGGGGGCATGATTCTACAAACATGTATAGAAGGAGTTAATAGTATAGAGATACATTGCGTCGCACGACATAGATCATGAAAGAAGGGAATATTTACTAAAACATCTCGTAGCCTCTTCTTCATAAGTGCGGCGCTCTTCACACCCATGAAAAAGACTCTACTCAATGCGACTTTCAGAAACCCTAGGACACTTCAAAACCTAAGGTTCTGATACCAAGTGTCACGACCCGAATAGGGGCCCTGATTGCAACATGGGACAAGGACCCCATGAGACCCCAAGTCGACCCATGGCATAAGCATACATCTAACTCAATCAATAACACTAAATAAATCAATAAGATAATCATAGCGAAAGTCTAGATTTAACTTAACATCAGAATACACAATCTGAAGCTAAATACGTCTTTTGTTTGAAAAGCCTGTAAACATGATGATTTGATGAGAAAAGACCCCAACTAACTCAACAAGCTAAAACTGAAAATACATGAAGAAAATCTAAATAGTCTAGCCCTCGGGAGATGAGGACTCACCCACAATGTACAATGCTATCTCAGAAGACTGACTATGAGGGGAGCTGGGTCCTGTATCATGACACAGTACAACATAGAGTATGCGGTCAATACGTGAAATATATCGAGTATGCAGGATAAGTAAAACCGCTTAAGTAGGTAAAATCATTTTAAGATAATGCATAATATAAATCATAAACATTAAGAATCTGAGAGTAGGACTTGCATGCATTCTTTCTGAAATCATGATCTCATCATAACATAACATATGTCCTAACTGAATCGATTGACTCAAAGTTGAAATCTGATATTTATAAGTAAAACTGAACATTGAGTCAAACCTGCTTTAGAACCTGTATCAATGTATAAATCTCAAGAATGATGAACATGCATAACTAAAATCATGAGGAACAATGGGAGACTCTCCTTTTAACCAACATACCATGATAGAGTTTACGTGGTCCCAACTATCACACTCAAGTGGGTAGAGCCTTCCAAGACTTGCCAGGGCTAGGGACGATACATGATATCGATATAAAGCTCATGGGCTAATAGGGCCGGGGATAGCTCACAAGGGAGGTCCTGAAGTAATGTATATAATAGTATAAACCTACGTTGGTGCATAGTTTTGAGGCATAGGGTGATCGACCCTTAGCCTACTCGGTGCTAGACACTACTCCCAAAACATACATATGCTTTACATCGTTATTCAACGAAGTTCAAAATCATCTATTGACGAAGCTCAATAATCAAATACATATCAAATATGAAATCATGCATATGAGAAGATTTAACTAAAACCATACCACAAGCTGAAAGATAATTGTGAGTCTTTGCTCTAAAATCATGTGGTAAGCTCAATTTGGGAAATCATAAATCATACTTTGAACATGTGGGCATTTCCCAAAGCTTTATCATGCTTGAAAAATACTCAATTCACATTCAAAACATGATCATAAACATGGGTAGCTGGAAAACATGCTTTTCATCATTATATCTCATCATAATCGTATATTCATGTCAAATCTTTTCTTTCATGAACTTTCCGTCAATGGGCTTTTTAATTCATAAGACTTGAAACATGATTTTTAATTGAAAATATTATATTTGCCCATGCTTCATAATTCAATGTAGAAACATATTTAAATCATAACCATGTAAAGAATTAGGAAATTCATGCATTGGGTTAAAACCCCATATATTAGACATAGAAATCTCATGATTTAGAGAGGGATTCGGCATGGTTGTGAAAGGATTCACCCATTCATAACCCTACATACCTGTTGGTAGCTAATTCTTACACTTCTTTTATAGCCCAAGAAGAAATTGAAGAGAAATTGAGGAACACTAGGCTTGATCACCCTCTCTCACCTTCTACCTTGCATGCATGAATGTAAATAGCCTAAAATGAACTTAACCCCTTTAAAAGTCATCATTCATAACTCAAAATGACGTAGTTTAGACCTTAGGATCTTAGGAATTATGAAAAAGTCCTTAATAAATTCGCAGAAAATAACTGCTAGATGGTCCCAACAAGGGACCTAATGACTCGTCATCAAGGGACACGACTCATGGAGTCGTCCGTGAGGTTCACTGCTCTCAAGTCTTCTAAGCTCTTAATGGAAGACATAACGACTCGTTACCTGGTGACCATGACTCGTGGTCACCATGCGCTGCCTCAGTGTCAATAAAATTATTCCCTGCTTAGTCACGACTCACCCCATGAATCGTGGGGACTGACCACGACTCAGGGTCCTCCCGTTAAGTTCACTGTCACTTTTCTCCTCTTCACTCAAACACCACTCCCCATAACTGACCTAATGACTCGCGTAGTCAGGCCCATGGGGATCCTATTTCCCAAAATGCAAATTCATCACCTGGGCCTCCCAACGAGTCACATCACGACTCGTGCACTTCTGTCATGGGTCTCCTCACGACTAGTTCTGTGCCTGATGCCAGATTTTAAGGTTTTTTCCGTTTCAACATCCGGGTATGATCTTTGGGCTTCAGGGTATAACAATATCTCCCTCTTGGGAATATTCGTCCTTGAATGTTGGAAAACACAAAGAAAAATATAGAATTGCAATTGTCATATTCCAAATACTGATCATTTAAGCTGAAAACTGACAGTATGACTATCTCCGATTCAAACCACATAGTTGAACTGAATTTATGAATCATACATACATCCATATACATAAAAGAAACTTGGATACATGAACTAAACATGAAAAATAAAAGGAGTTTTAGGTCAAAACTGATACCTCAAGATGGAACTAAGCTCGTAGAGAATAAATGTGGGTATTTAGCCATCATATCCGCTTCGGCTGCCCACATAGCTCCCTCAACATGCTGATTCCTCCATAACACTTTAACTGAAGCTACTTACTAGTTCCTTAGCCTTCGAACCTGACGATCCAGTATTTCTATTGGAACCTCCTCATAATTGAGGCTGTCTTTCACACCAACACTGTCCACCAAGACGACTAGAGCTAGATTGCCCAAACACTTCTTCAAAAGCGACACATGGAATACAGGATGCACAAAAGCGAATTCTAAGGGCAACTCCAATTCATATGCCACCTTGCCAACACGTCTCACTATCCGGTACGGGCCAACATAGCGGGGACTAAGTTTCCCCTTCTTCCTGAACCTCATCACTCCCTTCATAGGAGACACCTTCAGAAATACCCAATCATCAACTTCAAATTCTAATTCTCTCCTTCTCACATCGGCATAGGACTTTTGGCGACTCTGAGCAGTTTTCAGCCTGTCCCTTATCAATTGAACCTTCTTCATATCCTCATGAACCGAATCTGGTCCAATCATTGCTGCGTCACCAAATTCAAACCAACCAATTGGCAATCTACATCTACGCCCATAGAGAGCCTCAAACGGTGCTATCTGGATACTAGAATGATAGCTGTTATTGTATGCAACCTCGATAAGGTAAATGATCATCCCAGCTACCTCTAAAGTCAATCACGCATGCTCTTAACATGTCTTCGAGAGTCTGAATTATCCGCTCTATTTGACCATCCGTTTGCGAGTAAAACGTTGTGCTGAGCTTAACTTGAGTACCAAGCCCTTTTTGAAATGACCTCTAAAACAAAGAGGTAAATTGGGTACCTCTGTCTAAAATAATGGATAAGGGAACTCCATGATATCGGACTAGCTCCCGAATATATAGTTCGGCATAGTCATCTGCCGAATCCGTGGTTTTGACCTGTAGGAAATGAGAAAGCTTGGTCAACCTGTCAACCACAACCCAAATGGAGTCATATCATCGACGAGTATGAGGTAGACCTGTGACGAAGTCCATATTAATTTCTTCCCACTTCCAAGTAAGAATGCTGATATCCTGAAGTACACCTCTCGGTCTCTGGTGCTCGACCTTTACTTGCTGACAATTTGGGCACTTAGCTACAAATTCTGCGATGTCTTTCTTCATACCATTCCACTAATTGACTTCCCGTAAATCACGGTACATCTTGGTGGCACCTGGATGGATAGAATACCTAGATCCATGAGCCTCGTACAACATCCGGTTCCTTAAATCGTCAACATCCGGAACACATAGGCGACCCTGGTACCGAAGCACACCGTCTCCCCCTTTTGAGAAGACCTCCACCTTCTAATTCTGAACGACTTCCTTTAGCTTTACCAAAATTGGGTCCTCATCTTGTCTAGCTTTCACAACAGTCACCATGGACGATTCTAATCCGTTTTGAACAATAACACCGCCATCGGTCGAGTCAACCAACTGAACCCCCAACCTTGCAAGTCGATGCACTTCTTTCACCAGCTCCTTCTTCCCCTTATCCACATGAGCCACACTCTCCATAGAGAGTCTACTAAGTGCGTCCGCTACCACATTAGCCTTACCCATATGGTAAAGGACACACATATCATATTCCTTGAGTAGCTCCAACCACCTCCTTTGTCGAAGATTGAGATCCTTCTGAGTGAACACATATTGTAAGCTCTTGTGGTCCGTGAACACATCCACGTGGACCCCGTAAAAATAGTGTCTCCATATCTTCAATGCGAATACCACCACGGCCAATTCAAGATCATGGGTTGGATAATTCTTCTCATGAACTTTTAGCTTTTTGGAGGTGTATGCTATAACTTTCCCGTGTTGCATCAACACACACCCAAGTTCGATCCAGGAGGCATCATAATACACCACGAACCCATCAGTACCCTCTGTAGAGTTAATACCGATGTTGAAGTAAGTTGAGTCTTCAAATCTTGGAAGCTCTTCTCACAAGGCTCCAACCATTGGAATTTCACATTCTTTTGGGTCAATTTGATCAAAGGTGCTGCAATAGATGAGAAACCCTCAACAAATCTCAGATAATAGCTGGCTAAACCCAAGAAGCTCCGAATATCTGAAGGATTCACCGGCCTAGGCCAATTGTTCACTGCCTTTATTTTTTGAGAATCCACCTTTATGCCCTCACTTGATACCACATGGACCAAAAATGCTACGGAGTCGAACCAGAAATCACACTTGCTAAATTTTACATATAATTGGTGATCCTTGAGAGTCTGAAGCACTATTCTCAAATGAGCGGCATTCTCCTCTTCACTTCGAGAGTATATCAGGATGTCATCTATAAACACAATCATGAACATATCCAAGTATGGCTTGAACACCATGTTCATCAAATACATAAAATCTACAGGAGCATTCGTTATTCCAAAAGACATAACTACAAACTCGTAATGACCATACCGCGTCTTGAAGGTTGTCTTCGGGATGTCACTTTCCCGAACTCTGAGCTGATGATACCCAGATCTGAGATCTATCTTTGAGAAACAATTGGTACCGTAAAGCTGGTCAAATAAATCATCAATCCTAGGTAGCGGGTACTTGTTCTTGATGGTGACCTTGTTCAGTTGCTGATAATCAACGCACATCCAAAGGGAACCATCCTTCTTTCGGACAAATAGGACTGGTGCATCCCATGGAGACTTGCTTGGTCTGATGAAACCCTTATAATGAGTCTTTCAACTCTTTTATCTTGGCTGGAGCCATTCTATAAGGAGGAAAAGATATAGGCTACATGTCGGGAAGAAGGTCAATACCAAAATCAATCTTCTGCTCGAGAGGGATTCTTGGTAAATCATCTGGGAAGACTTCTAGATACTCACATACTACTGGAACTGACTGAATAGTCAGGGTCTCGGATTCAACATCCTTAACCCTAACTAGATGGTACACACAACCCTTAGAAATCATCTTTCTAGCCTTAAGGTAGGAAATGAAGCGACCTACAGACACAACTGAACTACCGAACCTGGCCGAACTACCCTTCCTTTCTAGGACTGGTTCACCCAGAAACTCTACTGCCCGGGTTCTACAATTAATTGAAGCATAGCATGAAAATAGCCAATCCATGCTGAGGATAACATCGAAGTCGGTCATGGCTAACTCTATCAAATCTATTTGAGGTGACTTTTAAGGGTGACGGGCAACTTTTATACACCGTCTAGCTATAACTGAATCACCACTGGGTAGAGACTAAGAAGAGTTCTGACAAGACTTCAGGGGGACTAACTCAAACTCATGACCACATAAGTTGCCACAAAGACAAGGTATCCCTGGATCTAACAAAGCATAAACTACAAGATGGAAAACTCGTAACATACAGTAATTACATCAGGAGACCTCCTGCTCATGGCGGGATGCTAAGGCATAAAATCTATTTTAGTGCTGACCACCACCTGTACTGGTAGATGTCCCCTAATGTGTTGAGTGTGCGGGAGGGAGCTGTTGAACGGCCTTAGGCCTCGCCCCATCCACGATCTGTCTCAACTGTTGGGGAAATATCTTAGCATGTGTTCAGGCTTCCCACACCGAAACAAGCACCTGAACTAGCCAAGCACTGGCCTGTATTGCCCCCAGGACCACACACACGACAGAGCTGAGATGCTAGAATGTGGAGTGCAGCGCACCAACCCACATGGATCGTGCTCGCCCCCTCTAATCATGCCTCGGTACGGATGCGAGACTCAACGCTGAAGATGTTGGGGATGATGACCTTTGGTGGGTCTGCAGTTGGTGTCCACCACCTAATCTCGGCTATGGGAATCGCGGCTCTCGAGTCCACGGCCTATTGGCCTCCTCTCTCTAATATGCGCCGCCTCGTGGTGGGCATACAAAACCATTTGAGGAAATCCATGTCCTGATGGAGCATGGCGATCCTGCAATCCTTTTCCAAATAGCCCGCCACTCCTGAACCTGCACCCGCGCCCTTTGATCAACCACTAACTTTGAGCGTACTTCGATAGGTGAGTGAACCTCGAGAATACTCCTTCACCGTCATCCTCCCTTGCTTTAGATTTATAAACACAGCTACCTTCAGCTCCCTCATCTAACGAGGGAAGAACCGATCCAAGAATGCAACACGAAACTCTTCCCAAGTAGCGGGGCAGCTCTGGTGACCTGCTATCTTTCCAATGGCAAAACCAGATGTGTGACCCCTATCAACTGAGTACGCGTCCAACTTTGCGCACTCAACTCTATTCACTGATACGGGCAAAATAGCATGCCCGTGATACGCTTTATAACTTAAATTAATCGTGTTGTCTAAGTTATTTTATACATTTTCATGTGATGCTATAAATGTGAAGACATGTGCTAACCAACATGATTAGCCTTTGTTTTGTAGGTTATGATGACTTTTGAGGAGCTAATCCATGAGTTGGTGAAGTAGAGGCTTGGGAACAGAATCAACACGCGAACGTCGGCAAAGAGGAGGCACAAAACAGCCCACACAGCGTCGGCAACGTGCCACAGCGGCAGGCTGCCCACAGCAGCCTGCGCGTTGGCAACGTGCCACGGCAGGCTGGCTGCGACAGGAGAAGGCAACGCGCTGCCCAAGCAGCGTGCCACCACCTTTGCCAACAGCGAGAGTCTTTGAGCCAAATTTCGGGTGTTGTTCTAGTGAGCTTTCGCGTGCCTCCATGTCATGGAGCGGTGCTCACGATACACTCCAAGTGACACCCAGAGCCGTTCCACGATAGGCCAAATTAAGCGTTCTCCATTTACTATAAATAGGACCCTTAGCTCCTAATTCCATTTTGGTCACGTTTTATTTTGGAAAAGCGCACAAGGGTAGAAGGGGAGAAGTGGGAGGCTCATCTGGGTTTATCCAAATTCTTCTCATCTACCAATCTAGTGTAAGTATGTAGTTTAGGAGTAGATTAATAGTAGTGTAGAGTAGTTTTACGAACATGATTGGCTAGAACCCTTCCTGCAGGGTTGAAGCCATGGATTATGATTGTGATTTTATGAAATTGTTTTTGGAATTAAGTTATTGATTGTTGTTATCGTCTTGCATTCTTATTTGTTGGTTGTTTTTATGATTGATCACCATGAAAATATATCACGTTAGCTTGGGTGATAAGCAGAGAAAGGCATTACCTAGGTCGGGACATGAGAATGTGAGGAACACGTTGTAATCTCGGGAGAGGTTACGTGTTTGGATAGAAATATACCTAACACACCATGCTTGGTTGACACATGGGGGTTTATGAAAGACCAACAGGATGTCACATCACCACTCAAAGTAGTTGTGAGGCTAAGTTGAGTTAAATGGTTAGGCGATACGAAAGTCCTATTACGTTTCCGTAAAGCACAACATAATAGATTGCCTGTGACTAGAAAATTAAACTCCTCGCTCACAATGATGCGGTGAGAGATTGCGTGTTTAGAGGCTCAAAGACCATGAACATGCAATTCCAGTTATGTGAAATAACAATTTGATGATTCATACTTATTCCATTGCAAATCGTAGGCTCGCATGATTATCTGGTTTTAACTCTATGTTGCTCCTAGGTAATTTTAGAATATTTCGTAGACCCAAACTTAGACTTAATTATTCTTCAATCGGAAATGTCTATCACCAACACTTTACATATTTAAGATCACATTAGAAATGGATAGTTAGAGGAATGGGTCCAGTCCCTGTGGGTTCGACAATCCGGTTCTTAAAAAGAGCCACTATATTACTTGCACGATCAGGTACACTTGCGGGCCTTCGATGTGAAAAAGTGTCCGTGTGGCACTGCGATGGGCTACGTCAAGTTTTTGCGCGCCGTTGCCGGGGACTCGGTGAAGTTTTGATAATTATCTATTTTTGTGTGATTTTGAATTTCCTTAAGTGTTGAGAAACTTGGTTTTAGTCTTTGTCTATTTGCGGGTGACGGAGTTGTCTAACGGAGGCGGTGTAGAAATAGAGAAACTTGTGGAACCGTTTTTGTTGAACACAGGCAGTCAAATCCATTTGCAAAGGAGAGTAGCACTCTGGGCAAAAGCTGAAGAGACTTCAAGAAAAGGTACAACAACCACCCGCAGGGCAAGCACAGTTGTCGCGGAAGCAATGGCGGCAAGACCCGTTCGCGAAGTGGTAATCCCGCTAGCGACGAATGTGACCTCTAGTATCGCGTAAGGCGGAGCTGGAGAGGGAGAGCTTTGAGCTTAAACAGAATATGGTGTAGCTATTACATTCTAGTGGTCAGTTCACTGGAATGGCACATGAGAACCCTGGGCAGCACTTACGAGCTTTCTTGAGATAAGTGACACGTATGTGTCCCCATAGCGTGTCCACAGATTATGTCAGATTGACCCTCTTCCATTTTCATTATTGGGATAGGCGAAAAAGAAGTGGCTGAAGGCTGAGCCACCGAACTCCATAACTGGCGGAATGACTTGGCTAAGAAGTTCCTTATCAAATTCTTTCCTTCGGCAAGGCTTGCAAAGTTGAGAAGTGGGATACTCAGGTTCAAGGAAGCTGATGAGAACTATATGGCTTGGGAAAGATTCAAGTCATTGTTGAGAAATTGTCCCCATCACGGCAATCAAATGAAGTCTGGCCCATACCTTTGTATAATGTCTGGACCCACACACAAAAATACTACTAGACTATGCATCGGGTGGCAAGCCTTGGAGAAGACATATGATGAGTTGGCACACTTTGTTGAACGAAAATTGCACAAGGGGAAATCCCGAGTGGCCTGGCCGAATCATCAAGAGGGGCGGGGAGAGAGATCGGGGTTGACGAAGCGAGAAGGGTTTGAATGCCTTGGCAGCACAGTTAGCTGTTTCCAACATCAAATGTTGACTCGGTTCAATAAGGCGAGTATGCCCAGCATACCGGGGCCGAGGTTAATGCGAGTTCGGCCAAGCTCAGTGGTGTGAAATTTGTGGTAATAATGGGCACAAGTCTTGTGGAGCCAATCCGGAATCAGTCAATTTTGTTGGGAATGTGCAAAGAATCAGAATTTTGGAAACAACTCCAACGAGAGAATTGGCGGGAGCCACCAATTCTTAGCACAGGGTAAATCAAAAGTAAGGTACCTTCAACCTCAGCAACATCGGTAGCATCGGCGAATAGCGATTGATGGGCATAGTAGCGGCCGCATTGAGAACCTTGAGAAAATCATGGAGACCGAGAATCAGTTAGCAGAAAATGGCGAGGATGGCATGAGACTTAATGAATCAACAAGTAGCCACCAGCAATCTTGAAAAACAAGTGGGTTAAAATGGCAGCTACTCAAACATGAGGCCTGAGAGGATTACCAAAGCGACGAATCCTAACCCCGAGCGGAATCAATGCCATCGGTCACTTAGAAGCGGAAGGCGGTTAGCTGATCACGATTGCCTAAGGATTGAAAGAGAGGTGCGGCGGGGTGGTGACAGGGACCATCCACCTGATACTGGAGAAAATCAGAGTACTGGACAACAAAATAATGCAACCCTTCATTACGGCCATCACAAAGACCACCACCACCATTCCTGGAGAGATTCAAAAAGAGCAAGGAGGAGGAATGTTTCAAAAGATTCTTTGAGATTTCAAGAACACACATAATTTACCTCTTATTAATGTCTTGCGGGAATGCCCAAGTATGCTAAATACTTGAAGGACGTGATGGCGAACAAAGTCGAGATTAATTGGACGTCAGTATACTTGGCGAAAGTGCGATCCACGAAGTATTGAAGTAAAATGCCAAAAGCTCAAAGACCGGGAGTTACCCTCCCCATACAAATTGGTAAAGTAAAATGCTCCGACTTTGTGTGATTTAGGGGCGGCAGTTAATCTAATGCCCCTATCCTTATTCCAACACCCAGGGTTGGGAAAATCGAGGCCGACAAGATTGATGCTGCAGGTGGCGGATAAGTCGCGAGGGCACCGAATGGAATCATAGAGGACCTTCGTCAAAGTAGGTAAATTTATTATACTGCTGATTTTATTGTTTTAGATTTTCATGTTGATGATCGGAACACCCTAGAATCTTGGGACGGCCATTCTTGGCCACTTGGAGGAGAGGTGATTGATTTGAAAGAAGGGACCACTGCGAAAATGAGGTCGAGGATGAAGAAGAAACAGCAGTGTCTACCAAGAAATAAGCCCATCGCACACTCACCGAAACCTTTTCCAGGTAAGTGTTGTCGAAGGATGAGTGTGGGGTGGGAGGATTCCACGAGTGCAGCCAAGAAAATATCAAGTGTTCGGCCCGAGTGCGTAAAGGGCTTCAATTGGAGAAGAAGTTGGAAAGGGAGGAGCAGTGAGCTGTTTCACTCTAAACAGCAAAAGAAAGGAGTGGTTCTCCGAAGGGCAAGTATGAGATGTCAAGAAAAGGGCGGTCACGTCGTGCCACGACGTAAATAAAGCTTATTTGCTTGGGGTAACCCAAGTACCGTCGGGTACAATTTTTAATTTTTTCATAACAAAATAAGTTTTCAAAAATTAAAAATATTTTTATTTGTTTAATTTGGAAGGTGGCACAGGTCAGGGAAGTCACAATTGCCCTCGGAGGAGGAAGCTAGTAAGCATGAAAGAGGCAAGTCGATCTGCCCACTTGTGCAGGATTGTGGAAAAACATGCTATTAGCTAGGCCTAAAGGCCTCGGGAGTATTTCTCACCCTCTGTAAACGTTAATTTGAGGCTATGAGGACACATGTTAAGTGTGGGGTGAGGGATTTCAATTGGAAATTTAAAAATTTTTATGCTTAACAAATTGTTGGTAGATCGTAATGGCAATGGAAAAATTGGAAAAATTTAAAAAAATTGTGTGAGTCAAGCATGACTTCATCACCCATTGGTTTTTTCTTTTCGGTTCTTTTTCCGGCCAAAGTCTTTGAACCGAAGAATAAAAATTTTTTAATTTTTTTTTATTTTATTTTTATTTTTATTTTTATTTGTCCGTACATAATATTTTAAATTATGGTGGGGGCCCATTTTCGGCGATGGATGGATGGCGGCCGTCTTGAGGAAAGTGGTGATAGATGTCAGGTTTTGAAACCGTAGCTAATGGATGCTTGATGTTCTTGTTTTGTGCTAGACATGATTGTAAGATGCAAGTATGCTCAGTGTTGAAGCATGCAAGTGTATAACTTTGTTGAGACACTTGGAAATGTGAATTTGACTCAATATAATTGAAGCTTAGTGTTTGAATTCTTGTGATTAGCTGAGTAAGAGTCTGCTGAATGTGTCTTGAATTGAGCATGTACCAGCAGAGTGTAAGGTTTTGAGCATTCTATGCTATTGTGGATTGTCTAGAACTTGCACAGTGTGTGTATGAAGCGAAATGAAGGATGTGGTGTAGGAGATGATTTAGGCATTTCTACAGATTAACCTAAAATTTATCCCACCTCATTTTACCTACCTTGAAAAATTAATCCTAATTAGCCCCGTTGAGCATGAGCTATTCTTTGTCATTACACCATGAAGCTTATTCCTTTTCTTTCATTAACCTTGAATTTGACCCAAAGCTCCTAAGCGCTTGGAGAAGAAAAATCTAAAAGAGTAAAGGAGTGAGAAGAATGAAAAGAAATGAAATTAGCAAGTTGTAGAAAGTGAGAAGAAAGGACAAAGGTGCACTTGTGTGAAAGTGGGCTGATCACTATTAGGAATTAAGAAAATGAATTCTGAAAATTATTTATAGAACTCCTTACTAATAAATAAAAGTGCCTAAATAAAAGGGGAAACATAAGGAAAAGAAAACTGCCAAGGAGATAAAAAAAGGGGTGAAGTAAAGGGAAGAGAGTTCGCAATGAAGACGTGATGTATTAGCGCTTAGGAAAGATAGTCACTATTACCAGCCATAATAGTACCTACGTACACGAGTTACATTACAACCTAAAAGTCCTACTTGATCTTACATTCATACATCTTCAAATTAGTGGAGTAAAACACTAAGGGCAAGCTTATGGGTCATGACATGATGCATGTGAATTCTTTGTGAGAGTGAGTGTAATTCTTTTTATGTACCCACACATGTTGTGATGTAAAAGGTATTTTGCGTGTGATTGGGTAACTCTCATTTCCGTGAGGAACATGTTTAATGAAGGGTAAAATTCATGTGGGATTTCTTAATCAGTTAATTTGCTTGAGTTTGCTAAGATTGAGAGTCGATTGTTGAGGTTAAGAGGTCTTGACATA
This sequence comes from Datura stramonium, assembly GCA_018107945.1. Classification (NCBI taxonomy): domain Eukaryota; kingdom Viridiplantae; phylum Streptophyta; class Magnoliopsida; order Solanales; family Solanaceae; genus Datura; species Datura stramonium. The sequence continues at coordinate 172,002 of JACEIK010002958.1, forward strand.
GCGTTGTATTTCATTTTTGGTGATTAAATTGTGCATGCTCTACTTTTAGCTTGTATCTTACGCAATCATTATAGCCGTAGCTTGAATTAACTTGCTAAATTAGTTATGTAGGAGTCTCCATACACATGATATGTAAAGGTTGTTCGAGGACGAACAAAGGGAGGCTTTAAGTGTGGGAGTTGTGATCACTCAGGCAAAAATAGCATGCTCGTGATACGCTTTATAGCTTAAATTAATCGTGTTGTCTAAGTTATTTTATACATTTTCATGTGATTCTATATAAATGTGAAGACATGTGCTAACCAACATGATTAGCCTTTGTTTTGTAGGTTTTGATGACTTTTGAGGAGCTAATCCTCGAGTTGGTGAAGTAGAGGCTTGGAAACGGAATCAACACACGAACGTCGGCAAAGGGGAGGCACAAAACAGCCCACCTGCGCGTCGGCAACGTGCCACGGCAGGCAGGCTGCCACAACAGCCCACCTGCGCGTTGGAAACGTGCCACGGCAGGCTGGCTGCGCGACAAGGAGGAGGCAACGCGCTGCCCAAGCAGCATGCCACAGTGCCAGCACGGAGTCTTCTTAGGAGCCAAATTTCGGGTGTTGTTCCGGTGAGCTTTCGTGATGCCTCCGTGTCATGGAGCGGTGCTCCGCGATACACTCCATGACGGGCAGTTACGATAGGCAAATTAAGCGTTCTCCATTTACTATAAGTAGGAACCTTACCTCTAATTCCATTTGGTCACGATTTTATTTTGAAGCGCCTAGGAGTGAAGGAGAAGTGGGAGAACTCAGCTAGCGTTTGTCAAATTCCCTTCTCATCTACCAATCTTGTGTAAGTATGTAAGTTTAGGAGTAGATTAATAGTAGTGTAGAGAGTTTTACGAACATGAATGGCTAGAACCCTTCTCTAGGGTTGAAGCCATGGATTATGATTGTGATTTTATGAAATTGTTTTGGAATTAAGTTATTGATTGTTTTTTCCGTCTTGCATTCTGATTTGTTGGTTGTTTTTATGATTGATCACCATGAAAATATGCGTTGCTTGGGTGATAACCGAAAGGCATTACCTAGGTCAGGGACAGGAGAATGTGAGGAGCATGATTGTAATCTCGGGAGAGGTTACGTGTTTGGATAGAAATATACCTAACACCATGCTTGGTTATTATGGGGGTTATGAATAGCAGGATGTCACATCACCACTCAACAAAGTAGTTGTGAGGCTAAGTTAAAGTTAAATGGTTAGACGTACGAAGTCCCTAATCGTTTCCGTAAACCACAACATAATGATTGCCAGCGACTAGAAAATTAAACTCCTCGCTCACAATGATGCGGTGAGGCTAGATTGCCGTGTTTAGAGGCTCGAAAGACCATAAACATTCAATTCTAATTATGTGAAATAACAATTGATAGTTCCATGCTTATTCCATTGCAAATCGTAGGCTCGTATGATTATGCGGTTTTAACTCTATGTTGCTCCTAGGTAATTTCAGAATATTTCGTTGACCCAAACATAGACTTAATTATTCTTCAATCGAAAATGTCTATCACCAACACTTTAGATATTTAAGATCACATTAGAAATAGATAGTTAGAGGAATGGGTCAGGTCTGTGGGTTCGACAATCCGGTTCTTAAAAAGATCCACTATATTACTTGCGACCGTACACTTGCGGGCCCGCTCGATGTGAAAAAGAGTTGTCAAATTGTGGCACTCGATGCGGGCTACGTCAACCCCTATGACTTGGGTGATCATCACAATCTTATCTATGAACTTATGAAGGTCCTCATCCACTTTTCACCAGAGGAACTACGGCGGGTTCATTCTCAATAAGTCCACGACACGAGCCACCACACACATTCCATTTTACGGAACATGCGCAATGGCCTACTGATTGACATGAGCGGTCAGAAATCTTTACCACAAGAATCGAATAGCTGCCCGAAACTCCGTATGGGCAACCGGCTCCGTGCACAGTGCTCTACGAGCGGTGAGGCTGCTGGTGCTATTCCCGTTGCCATCCTCGTGGCCTTCTCCATTCCTTCCTCCTACCATTTATTCTTCAAGGAGCCATGATTCTGTCCTTGAGAATAACATGAATTAGAAGGATGAAATATTTCATCACACAATATGGATCATGAAAGAAGGGAACACATTTCCTAAATGTCACCAAGTAGCCTCTTTGTAAATTGTGGCGCGCATAACACCCATGAAAAAGACTCTACTTAATGTGACTTTCATAAACCCTAGGATACTTCAAACCTATTGCTACGATACCAAGTTTTTCACAATACGAATGGGGGCCCAGATTGCAACGAGACAAGAAGCCCGAGAGACCCCAAGTCATCCCATGGCATAAGCATACATCTAACTCAATCAATAACACTTAATAAATCAACAAGATAAACATAGAGAAATCTAGATTTAACTTTGAAACGTATACCGCGATTTGAAGCTAAATCGTCTTTTATGCGAAAAGCCTCTAAATATGTGAGTTGATGGGACAGGACCCCAACTAACTGAACAAGATGAAACTGAAAATACATGAAGAAAATCTGAATAGTATAGTCCTACGGAGATGAGGACTCGCCCTAACCGTACGATGCTATCTCGGAATACCATTATATGAGCGGGAGGTGAGCACGAGCGGGTCCTATATCATGAAATGATATAAGAGTATGCGGTCAGTTCGTTGAATGTACCGAGTAATAAGGGTAAGTAAAACCACTTAAGTAGGTAAAATCATTTTAAGATAATGCATAATATAAATCATTAACATTAAGAATCTGAGAGTAGGGCTTGCATGCATTCTTTACGAAATCAAGATCTCATCATAACGGAGACATATGTCATAGCGAATCGATTGACTCAAAGATGAAATCTTATATTTATAAGTAAAACTAAACATTGAGTCAAACCTGCTTTAGATCATGTATCAATGTATAAATCTCAAGAATGATGAACATGCATAATTGAAATCATGAGGAACAATGGGAGACTCGCCTTTTAACCTACATACCACGATACAGCTTACGTGGTCCCAACTATCACACTCAAGTGGGTAGAGCTGTCTCACAAGGAGTTCCTAAAGTAATGTATGTAATAGTATAAACCTAAGTTGGCGCGTAGTTACGAGGCATAGGGTGATCGACCATTAGCTATTCGATGCTAGACAGCTTGCTCTCAAAACATGCATATGCTCTACATCGTTATTCAACAAAAGCTCAACATCGTCTATTGATGAATCTTAATAATCAAATACATCTCAAATATGAAATCATGCATATGAGAAGCTTTAGCTCAAACCATACCACAAGCTAAAAGATAATTGGGAGTTTCACTCCAAAACCATGTGGTAAGCTTAAATCGGGAAATCATAAATCTTACTTTGAACATGTGGGCATTGCCAAAAGCTTTATCATGCTTGAAAAATACTCGATTCACATTGAAAACATATTAATAAACATGGGTAGCTTGAAAATATGCTTTTCATCATAATATCTGCGTCATAATCATACATTCATCTCAAATCTCTTCTTTCATGAACTTTCCATTAATGGGCTTTAACTCATAAGACTTGAAACATGATTTTTAATTGAAAAGATTGTAGGTACTTCCCATGCTTCATAATTCAATGGTAGAGACATATTTAAATCATACCCATGTAAGGAGATAGGAAAATTCATGCATTGGGTTTAAACTCCATAGATTAGACATAGAAATCTCATGATTTAGAGAGGGATTGGGCATGGGTGTGAAAGGATTCACCCATTCACTTAATCCTATATACTTGTTGGTAACTGATTCTTACACTTCTTTGATAGCCCAAGAAGAAATTGAAGAGAAATTGAGGAACACTAGGCTTGATCACCCTCTCTCACTTTCTACCTTGCATGCATGAATGTAGTAGCCTAAAAATGAACTTAACCCCAAAGTCATCATTCTTAACTCAAAACGACGTAGTTTGGGCCTTAGGATCTTAGGAATTATGGAAAAGCCCTTACTAAGTGCAGAAAATAATTGCCAGATGGTCCCAGGGGACCTAACAACTTCGTCATCAAGGGACCGCGACTTGTGGATTTGTCCCGTGAGGTTCACTGGTTCTCAAGTCTTTTGGGCTCGTAAAGGAAGACATAATGACTAATTTCCTGGTGACCACAACTCGTGGTCACCATTCAGATCATATGTAGTGCCTCAGTCTCAATAAAATTATCCCTTCTTGGTCACGACTCACCCTGAAGTGTGGGGACTGACCACAGCACAAATGAGGGTCCTCCCTAGTTAAGAAGTTCACTGTCTCTTTTCTCCTCTTCACTTAAACAACACTTCCCACGACTGACCTAACGACCCGTAGGGCTGACCATGAGTCATTAAGTCCCACACCAGCCTGGGGATCTATTTCCCAAACTACAAACTCATCACTGGGCCTACCCACACGAGTCACATCACGGCTCGTGGGATCGCCTCCACCGGTCTCCTCGACTAGTTCTGTGCCTGATGCCAGTTTTAAGGTTTCTCCGTTTCAACTCCTGGGTCTGATCTTTGGGCTTTCGGGGTATAACACCAAGTTTGTCATGATCCAAACATGGGCCCTGATCGAGACATGGGAGAAAGGACTGAATGCTCAAGTCGAGCCATGACATGAATATAACATCTAAGATCAACATTTAAATGCAAAAACCTAACATATAACATAATTGGAAGTCTGAAAATATATGATACATCGAATAACTAAATATATAACACAAGTTTGAAGCTGAATACATACTATGTACGATAAGCACCTCTATTGTTGATGAGTTGATGGGACAAAACCCCAGCTAACACTAAAAAGTCAGCTTAAAAATATTAAATATAACTGATAAGAAGGGACCTCGAAATATGAGGACTCACCAACTCTGCCTAGGAGATGCTAACACTGAAGATCTGGCCAGTAGTGGGACTGAGCCTGAATTTCTTAGTCTATATCATGGCTTGATACAACATAGATTGTGTAGTCGGTACATGGAATGTACTGAGTATGCAAGGTAAATAAAAATGTCTAAGTAAGTAAAATCAGAGATCATGCATATCATAAACACTTCATCATAAGAGTTTGAAAGTAGGGATTGCATGCTATTATCTGAAAACATGACTTAAACATAATCGAATATCATAACTGAATCAAATGACTCAAAGCTAAAACTAATAATCATAAGTAAAACTGAACATTGGGTCAAACTTGATGAAAACATAATAACATGATTGATGAACACGCATAACTGAAATCATGATGAACAATGGGAGACTCGTCATATAACCGACATTACCACGATAGAGCTTACATGGTCCTGACTATTACACTCAAGTGGGCAGAGCCGTCCAAAGCCTTTTTAGGGATACCATGATATCGAATCAAGTTGAAGGCCCCTTGGGGGCAAGGGAAGCTCACAAAGGAGGTCCCAAAATCATTTGAACATACCTACATTGACATGTAGTTTTGAGGCATAGGGTTGATTGACCATTAGCCTACACGGTGCTAGACACTACTCCCAAAAATATGCATATGCTCTCTATCATTTTTCAATGAATCCGACCATCATCTACTGATAAAGCTGAATCTTAACATACATGCATAATATGAAATCATAACATAAGAATCATTGGGCTCAAACCATACCACAAGCTGAAAAGAGTGGGAGTCTAGGCTCCAAAAATATGTGGTAAGCTAATAACATGAAATTTAGATAAATCATGAAATATGCTTGATCATATGGGCTTGCCAAATACTTAAACATACTTGAAATAGACTTTGATTAATCAAAACATGAACATAGACATGGGTAATTCGAAATCATACTTTCATCATAACTAGAAGCATAGATCATAATCTTATCTTTTCATGAACTTCCTTAGATGGGCATCTTATTTGTAAAACTTTGAAATCATAATTTGTAATTGAAAACATTATAAAACATGCCCATAAATCATAATTCAACATTAGACACATGCATAGAGAATACCCATGATAGGTACTTAGAGAATTCACAAGTTTGGTTAAAACCCCATAAATTCATCAACTTAAAAATCACATGAAATTGTAGAGGGATTGGGAATGGGAGTGGAGGGATACAACCATTAATAACCCTACATACCTAGGAAATTCTGATTACAAAACCCTCTTGAATGCCCAAGGGAAATTTGGGGAAGAACTTGATGAATCCTAAGATTGATCACCCTTAAAAACTACTAGGCTTGCATGCATGGAGAGGAATAGGATTAGAATGAGCTAAACCCTCTTAAAACACACTTATTTGAGCTTAAAACGACATTTTTAGGACTTAGGAACTTAGGAATTACGGAAAAGCCCTTAGTAAATTCGCAGGAAAAAACACACTGCTAGTCCCAATGTGGGACTGGACGACTTGTCGTTAGGAGCACTTTTAAAACCTTCAACCCTCAAGTCAAACTCCTGACCATGGCTAACATAATGACTCGTGGTGCTGACCATGACTCGTGTACTCACCTGTGGTCAGCCCTCAAACCAATAAATCCAACCAAGCCTTCGCTCCTCACCATGAGTCACCTAACGACTCATGGTGCACCTCACAGGTTACTGGACGACTCGTCCTGTTACCTGGTGTAGAAAATATTATTTTTCTCCATTTTGACCTTCGAGTATGATCTTAGGGATTGCAGGGTATTACAATGCAGCATGGAATAGTCATTATATATTCCTCTTGATAGCTTAAGACTCACGAGAAGAATTACCTGACGCACGACCTAGAATTGGCAGCAGTGGTGTTTGAACTGAAGATTTGGGTGCACTATTTGTATGGAGTGCATGTAGATGTGTTCATGGACCACAAGGGTCTTCAGTATGTGTTTACCCAGAATGACCTGAATTTGCATCAAAAGAGGTGGTTAGAGCTTCTCAAGGATTATAACATGAGTGTCCTTTATTATCCAGGAAAGGCTGATATAGTGGCATATGATCTTAAAAGGCTATCCATGGAGAGTGTTTCTCATGTGGAAGATCGGAAGAAAGAGTTGGTGAAAGATGTGCACTGGCTTGCACTATTAGGAGTTCGCCTAGTGGATTTGACGGATGGTGGTGTCATTGTTCAGAATCGATGAGAATCCTCTTTGGTGACTGAGGTCAAGGCTAGGAAAGATGAGGATCCTATTTTAGTAAAGTTTAAGGAGATGATTTAGAATCAGAAGGGTAGAGGTCTTCTCCTAAAGAGGAGATGGTCTACTTCGATATCAAGGTCATTTGTGTGTTTTAGATGTTGATGACTTGAGAGAACGGATGTTGCATGAGACTCATAGTTCTTGATATTCTATATATCCAAGTACCACCAAGATGTACCATGACCTACGGGAAGTCTATTGGTGGAATAGCATGAAGAATGGCATAGCAAAACTCATGGCTAAGTGTCCGAACTGTCAACAAGTAAAGGTGGAGCATCAAAGACCAGGAGGTCTACAAGACATCAGTATCCCCACCTGAAAGTGGGAAGAGATCAACATGGATTTCATTATAGGGTTGCCTCATACACGCCGACAAGATGACTCTATTTGGGCGGTAATAGCGCTCAAAATCACACTTCCTAATGAAGTATGAAACATACATTGTCAATAAAGAATGTATAATCAGGTATGTAGGGTTATGAGTGGGTGAATCCTTCCACACCCATGCCCAATCTTTCAAAATCTTGAAATTTCCTATGTTAATTCTATGGGGTTCTAACCCAATGCATGAAATTCTTAAGTCTCTCCATGGGTACGATTTAAATGTATTTCTACCATTGAATTATGATTTATGGGAAATTTTTACGTTGTTTTTTCATTAAAATCATGTTTCAAGATTCTTAAATTTAAATTTCCCAATTATGAAAAGTTTATGAAAGTCAAGATTTATGATGAATGTTCATGTATGATGAAGTATTAATGATGAAAAACATATTTTCAAGTTACCCATGTTTATAATCATGTTTTCAAGGGAATTGAATATTTTCAAGCATGTTAAAGTATTGAAAAATGCCCAAATGTTCAAAAATAATTTACGATTTATGCTATGGATTTCATAATCGATCAATTTATGATGTTGGAGGGCCCTTGATTCATGGCTAAACATGTATGTGAATGGGGATTAACAATGTTAAATGTTTATCTAGCCATGAATCCCATGAATGATGTTTATGATTTAAGTATGAGCCTAATATGCATATTTTTTAGAGTAGTGTCTAGCACCAAGTAGTCCGGCATTCAAAGGACTATGTCGGTGTCTCATAACTACATGCCATCGTAGGTTCACGGTGATAAATCACAGTGTTAATAGATCCCCTCTTTCGTGATATCGCATAATTCACGTCCCTTGCCTAGCAAGCCAGGGACGGCTCTGCTCACTTGAGCGAGATAGTTGGGGCATCATGTAAGGATCCACCATAATGGTGTTGGTTATGAAGACTCCTTCCACTATTCCTCATGATTTATGCATGGTTATGTTGATGTTATTCTGGCTCAAGTGCAATTTATAAAGTTTATTTTATGACAATGATAATGAATGAATTACGAATGTTTTGAAAACCTTGAGCCTTATGTTGCATTATGATATTTATGTTATGAGCATGTTTTCCTACTCTTATTATCTCTTGTGAACTTTTATGTATTTTAAATGTCTGTTTTACTTACCTTACATACTCAGTACATTCCACATACTGACCGCACTACTCTATGGTATATCGTTTTATGATACAGGCTCTGATCTTCAGACCTAACACAGTCATTAGCTCATCTTGAAGATTAGCATCTAGCTCTTTAGTGAGTCGTCATTCTCCGAGGACCGATTTGATATCAGTTATCTTTTCATGTTTAGTTTTCTAGACTTGTTGCGTTAGTTGGGGTGTTGTCCCATCAACCATCAGATATGTTAGAGGCTTTCAGACTATGTGTAGTATTCAGATGTTATGTATGAAGTATTTTCCCCTTTTTATGTATGTCATGGTTATGCTTTCTCTATGTTATTATGTTGAGCAATCTATTTTATTGATTGAGTTAGATGTAGGCTTACGCCATGGGTCTACTTGGAGTCTCTCAGGGGCTCCTTGTCCCATGTTGCGATCCGAGTCTATGTTCGGGTCATGAAAAACTTCATATCAAAGCCAGGTTTGAAGTGTCGTAGGGTATCTGAAATCCGTGTTAAGTAAAGTCTTTTTCATGGGTGTGAAGCGTGCCATACTTATGACGGAGAGGTTACGAGACATTTAGGAAATGTTCCCTTCTTGCATAATCTATGTCGTGCGATAAAATATCTCCCTATGCTTCTAACTCGTGCTATTCGCGATTGCAGAATCATGGCTCCCCGCAGAGTAAATGGTAGGAGGAATGGAAATGGAAACAACCACAAGGAGGACAACGAAGACAAGAACCAACAAGCCCCACCAGTCTAGGAGCACCATGCACCAGAGCCGGTTGCCCATGCTGAGTTTCGGGCATCTATACAGATGCTCGTACAGGCATTGACCGCTCAGGTCAATCAACAGGAAGCGGCACATATTCCGTATAATGGAAATGCGGCGGTAGCTCGAGTTAGAGATTTCTTGAGAATGAACCCACCAGAGTTCCTTGGGTCAAAAGTAGATGAAGACCCGCATGAGTTCATTGATGAGATTGTGAAGATCACCCAAGTCATGGGGGTGAATAGGGTTGAGTGTGCTGAGTTGGCCTCATATCAGTTGAAAGGAGTCGCACATATTTGGTTTCGACAATGGAAAGATTGTAGGGCTATCGGAGCAGGCCCTGTCACTTAGGAGGAGTTCCATATTGCGTTCCTAGATCGGTTCTTCCCCCATAAGATGAGGGAGTTGAAGGCAGCCGAGTTCATGAATCTTAAGTAGGGGAGGATTACAATACATAAGTATTCCCTTGAGTTCACTTTATCATCAAAGTACTCCCTAGAGTTAGTGGTTGATCAGAGGGCGCAAGTGAGCAGGTTTTTTCATGCGGTGGCGAGCTACTTGGACAAAGATTGTAGGACCTCTATGCTCCAGAAGGATAGGGATTTCCCTCGGATATTCTTGTATGCCCAGAAGATGGAGGCAGCACAAGTGGGGGAGAGAGAAGCCAAAAGGGCATGTACAGATAGCTATAGGTTTATTCAAATAGAGATCCGGCGGTGGTCACTGCCCTCAGATTCAACAGAGGTCACTAGCTCTAGCACCATCATCAGCTAGTGTTCCATCTAGACCCAAGGGTGATCAAAGGAGCAGGGCCTCAGGTTCGAGGGATCAGAGGGGCATGCAGGTAGAGTGCACCTTTCCAGCCTGCGGGAAGTGCGACAAGAGTCATGCCGGGGAGTGCTTGCTCGGCTTAGATATTTGTTATGGGTGCGGTAGATATGGCCACATGCGTCGAGCATGTCCATTTTCTAGACAGGATGATGATAGAGGCCGTGCACAAACTACTAGGTGAGCAGCAGCTCCATCACGTTCAGCTCCATAAGGGGCATCCACTAGTAGGGGTGGCGGATAGTGCCAAAACAGATTCTATGCCCTCGCCTCACTTTAGGAGTAGGAGACTTCACTGGATGTGGTTACTGATATGTTATGAGTGTTTCACCTTGATTCTTATGCTTTGTTAGATTCATAGGTTACCTTGTCTTTTATGACAACTTATATTGCTAGTAGCTTTGGAGTCAGTCCCGAAATTCTGCCAGAACCATTCTCAATCTATACTCCCGTTGGTGATTCAGTTGTAGCTAGGCGGGTTTATAGAAGTTTCCCGTTCATAGCATTACATAAAGTCACCTCCGTAGACCTAGTAGAGTTAGCCATGATTGACTTTGATATTATTCTTGGCATGAATTAGTTGTATGCATGTTATGCTTTTGTTAATTGTAGAACCCGTGTGGTGGAGTTTCGCTTCTTGGGTGAGCCAGTTTTAGAGTGGAAGGGTAGTACAAACGTACCTATAGGTTGCTTTATTTCCTATATTAAGGCTAGGAAGATGATTTCCAAAGGTTGTGTGTACCATCTAGTTAGGGTTAAGGATGTTGAGACCGAGACCCCGACTATCCAATTAGTTCCTATAGTATGTGAGTATCTAGAAGTGTTCCTTGATGATTTACCGGGTGTTCCTCATGAGAGGGAAATCGTGACCTTCTTCTCGACACCCAGCCTATATCTATTCCTCCCTACAGAATGGATCCAGGAGAGCTAAAAGAGTTGAAGGAGCAGTTGAAGGATCTTTTGGATAAGGGTTTCATTAGACCAAGCAAGATCCCATGGGGTGCACTAGTTCTGTTTTTCCAAAAGAAAGATGGCTCTCTTCGTATGTGTATTGATTGTTGGCAATTGAACAAGGTCACAATCAAGAACGTGTATCCTCTACCCAGGATTGATGATTTATTTGACCAGCTCCAGGGTGCCAAGTGTTTTTCAAAGATAGATCTCAGATTTGGGTCCCATCATCTCAGAGTTCGGGAGAGCTACACCCCGAAGACAACTTTCAGGACGTGATATGGTCATTATGAGTTTGTAGTTATGTCTTTTGGACTAACGAATGCTCCTGCAGATTTTATGGACTTGATGAACAGGGTGTTCAAGCCATACTTGGATATGTTCGTGATTATGCTTATTGATGGCATCCTAATATACTCTCGGACCGAGGAGGAGTATGTCGCTCATTTGAGGGTGGTTCTACAGACTCTCAGGGATTGCCAGTTATATGCTAAATTCACCAAGTGCGAGTTTTGGTTGAACTCAGTGGCATTTTTGGGCCATGTGGTATCAAGTGAGGGAATACAACTGGACTCTTAGAAAATAGAAGTAGTGAAGAATTGGCCTAGACCGGTTAATCCTTCAGTTATTGGAGCTTTTTGGGCTTAGCTGGCTACTATCGAAGGTTTGTTGAGGGGTTTTCATCCATTACGGTGCCATTGACCAAATTGACCCAAAAGAAGGTAAAATTCCAATGGTTGGAGGCTTGTGAGAAGAGCTTCCAAGAGTTGAAGACTCGACTCACCTCAACACCGGTGTTGACCCTACCCGATGGTACCGATGGGTTCATGGTGTATTGTGATGCTTCAAGGATCAGACTTGGGTGTGTATTGATGCAGCATGAAAAAGTTATAGCATATGGCTCCAGACAGCTAAAAGTTCATGAGAAGAATTACTCGATCCATGATCTTGAATTGGTCGCGGTAGTATTCGCCTTGAAGATATGGAGACATTATTTGTACGGGGTCCATGTGGATGTGTTTACAGATCATAAGAGTTTACAATATCTGTTTACCCAGAAGGATCTCAATCATCAGCAAAGGAGGTGGTTGGAGCTACTCAAGGACTATGACATGAGTGTCCTTTACCATCCGGGTAAGGCCAATGTAGTAGCAGATGCACTTAGTAGACTCTCTATGGAGAGTGTGTCCCATGTGGGTGAGGGGAAGAAGGAGCTGGTGAAGGATGTGCATCGATGATAATGCTCAAACCACACCTCTTACTGAAGTGAGAAGCGGATGTTGTCAATAAAGAACCAAACTAGAGGTTGGGGTCGATCCCACAGGGAATAGGGAGACTGGATTATAGCCGACAACTGAACTCGTAAGGTAGTTACTTCAAAATAGAGGGATTCTAAAGAAAATCAATAATAAAAGCAAATATCAAAATTCTGATGTTAAGTCAATATTAAAGGATAACTAGGGTTTGTGTTCCCCATGGTTTCTAACTACTTCGGGTATACATTCGTGATTATCACCAATACTTACTTATAGAACTGATAACTTAGTTTCATTCAAATGACTGACTAGTCCCTATTGAACGACTATACTCAATCACTCGACCAAGTCTCATGAGCGGTTTCAAAACTATCCTTTATCACTAAGCTCCAGATTTAACTATCCTGTGACCACAACTCAAGTTAATACAATGATCATCAAGATCAAGGCTCTGTTGTAATTCTCTTTTCCTAATCTCTATCTCTTCAACCAAAACAAGTAAAGAATTCGGGCATTGTCCTAATTTTGCGCACTGTTAAGAAACGCTTAAGCATGAAGAAAATATAATATAAGTACTTGTATTGGTTTTAAGATCACTTTGTGTAACCCTATCTTGTTAATTCACCATGGTTCCCACAATCCTAGCTATGGAGATTTTAGCCTCTCATAGTTGTAAGGTTGTGATTAACATTCATGATTAAGCATAAAAATCAACACTTACAATAATGATTGAGAAAAAAACACTTCCTTCAATTACTCTACAAAATCTTGAAAAACAAGTAGTAAGAACAAGAAGAATTCAAGAACAGGTTGATCACAAATTAAGACCAACTCAATCCTCTCTTTCTCAAGGTTTTTACTCTCTAAAACTATCAAAACTGATGTCCTGTATAAAAATAAAACCTAAAACATATTTATACAGACACAAGAATCCTTTTCCTAAGCCAACAGGGTGAATTTTCATATCTTTCGCCGCCAGTGCCACGACTCGACCTACAATCCATAACATACTCCTACGATCCATAGCTTCCTCTTGTACAATCTCAGCTGGCTAAATTTTGGCTAAGTGTTGGATCTGGGTACGAATGTACCATCAACTCACGACTCGTACTGAGCTCCTGTACTTTGAATTAGAGATTTTAAAGTTTTTCTGAAGTTCATCATGACCAGAATTGCACGACTCGTACCTTCGTCTTACAGGTCGTACTTGCTTCTCGTAGCAGGAGTCAGACTCAGATGCAATTCTTTTGGATTTCATCATGAATTCCTCATCACGACTCGTACAAGCCTGCTACTAATCATACTGGGACTCGTGGGTCACATCTGCTCAACCTTAACTTTTAGCAACTTCTCACAGCCACCAGTATGACTAGTAGGTCCTTCCTACGATCCGTACTGTGGTCTGCACTTTTTGCCCATTTTTCACTTTTTTAAGCTATCTTTTGCAATCTTTAGTTCCAACACCTATTTATCCTATAACAAAAGGAAAAGTACCTCATATCCACATAAATACACCTAAATCCATGCTATTTTCTTAGTTTTGAGCATCGAATGTGCTGTAAACCCACAACACAT
>JACEIK010002959.1:14982-54948 GCA_018107945.1 Datura stramonium
TATTTTTACCTATGTGTGTTAATTCATCTTGGTTCCCACAAACCTAGTTTATGGGTTTAGCTACTCATGTTTGTGTTATTGCAATCACAAAATATAGAAGTAATCACAATTGCAATTTACAGAGTATTGTAGAATAAAAACCAAGTAGATTGAATAAAATTCCAATGTAGCTTTCATATCTTGAATCAAGAACAATTGTATGAGAACTTTCTCAAGAATATCGCTCAAGATTCTCCGAAAAATCGTCCTCCGAACATTCATTTAAAATAAACCTAAAAGTGGGTATTTATAATAAAAAAGAAATACTTTTCCTAAATAAATCTTGAAACCAAGTCGGCAGTGGCAACTGGCCATGTGAAGAATCGTTAGGCCTTCTGACGAGTCATTCCTTGCTTTAAAACAATCGTCCTCAGCAGCTTACCTAGGACTGGCAACTGGTCACCTAACGACTCGTCGTGCCTTAGCACGAGTCGTTAGGTCCCTCGTGGTCTACTTCCTCAGAGATTCCAGTGCACCTCACGGATAGCTCCAGTGGCCTGCCAATGAGTCGTTCCTTCAGGTGATGACTCGTGATGTCTCTCGTCAACTTCACTGGACACTTGGTTGACTTTTTCTCTTTAAAACCTAATGGTTGACCTCACGACTCGTTACCAAGTGTAATGAGTCATTCCCCCAACTTGTCAAGTGCACTATTTTACTTTTTCAAAACTTCATCTTTTTGCCAACCCCTCAACTGATGGGTCGTGCCTCCTGCCAATGACTCATTAAGTGCCTAGCAGTCCTCTTTCAGTTGTTTTCAGCATTAATTTGACCAAAATCACTTCTAGGCCTATTTTCCTACACATTACACACAAAATACCTTATACCCATATAAACATACCTGGAATGTGCATAATTTCTTGGTTTTAAGTGTCGAAAGTGCCATAAAATCACTGCACATCAGTCCTCCCATTGTTCCGCATGTCTTATGCATTTTTATGGTCCTGTTATTGGCTCAAGTTATGTTTTGATAAAGTTTACTTATGATTATGATAATGGATGATTCATGAATGATTTGAAAGTCTTGAGCCTTATGTTTTATTACGAAGCTTATGATACAAGAATGATGTCCTTCTCCTATGTTTATTTATGAGTTTTACTTTACTTTTAGATGTCCATTTTACTTACCTTGCATACTCGGTACATTCCACGTACTGACCGCATACTTTCTATGTTGTATCGTTTCATGATACAGGGTCAGGTCCCAAGCTCATCCTCTTCCTTAGTCCATCTCAACTTACGGTCTCAGCTTATTGGTGAGTCCTCATGTTCCGAGGGCCGTTTGACAGACTTTTATGTTATATTGTGTTTCAGTATTGTTCGGGTTAGTTGGGGATGTTTTCCCATCAACCCATCGTATGTAGTAGAGGCTTTCAGACAAGTATGCAGTACTCAGCCTATGCGTACGTCTAGTATTTCTTATGTTATGCTATGGTTACGTTTCCACTATGTTTTATGTTTAGCATCCCTCTTATTTAAATGAGATTAGCTATATGCATGTGCCATGGGTCGACTTGGGGTCTCTGGGGGTCCCTTGTCCCATGTCTACGATCCTTGTGTACATTCGGGTCGTGACATCGAGTCTATCCATATACCTAGAATGGTTCCAAACTTAGCCCGAAAGTCCTGTGGCATTATAATATATCAACTCACGACTGAACTGACGACTCGCACCATCATATTATGACTTGTACAATGAGTCGTACCACCAACCTAGGACTCGTGGTTTTCTCTAGTGAGTAATGAGTCCATTTTCCCCAACTCTCTGAATATTTTCATGAACCGTAACTCCATCCTATGATTCGTACTATTACCCATACAATCATTCACCTGATAACTCCAAAGACTTTCTATGACTTCTGTCTACGGGTTGTACCCACATACTATGGCTCGTAGTGGGGACTTGTGGTTGGGAAACAACTTATCTAATCTGGACCATGAGTCTTCCTACGACCCGTACTACCAATCTACGACTAGTAGGTTGAGTCGCACTAAAGTAATTTTTTCCCACTTTTCCTAATGGTCACACTTCAAATCTTTGGTCTAGTCTTTGGAACTTTTAGGGTATTATAATTTCCTACCGATCAAAACTACAGATTCAGCTAAGGATTATACTAGACTTTATATCCTAGAGTTAGTTCAGCTACATGGAGTTCCTTTATTCATTTTCTCAGATAGGGATACTCAGTTCACCTCTCTATTTTGGAGATCGTTTCAGAAGGGCCTTAATACACAGGTGAAGCTTAGTATAGCTTTTTATACACAGATAGATGGTCAAGCTAAATGGACCATTCAGACTCTAGAGGATATGTTAAGAGTGTCTGTGATTGAATTCAAAGGTAGTTGGGATAATCACTTGCCTCTCATTGAGTTTGCTTACAATAATAGTTATCACTCCAGCATTCAGATGGCTCAATTTGAGTCTCTTTATGGGCGGAGGTGCATATTACCTATTGGATGGATGGTTTAAGGTAGGTGAAGCTACATTGATAGGGCCAGATTCAGTACATGAGGCCATGGAGAAAGTTCAGCTTATTAGGGAGAGGCTGAAAACAGCTCGGAGTTGACAGAAATCATATGCGGATGTTAGAAGGAGGGAGCTTGAGTTTGAGGTCGATGATTGGATATTTCTAAATGTGTATCCCATGAAGGAAGTTATAAGTTTCGGTAAGAAAGTGAAGCTTAGTCCCTGATATGCTAGTCTTTATAGTATTTTGAGGCAAGTTTGCGAAGTGGCATATGAGTTGGAGCTACCAGCAAAGTTAGCCTCGGTACATCTTATTAAAGTATATTGGTTATCCAGCTTTATCTATTCCGGTAGAAAGCATTGGGGTGAAGGATAGCCTTACCTATGAGGAAGTTCCAGTTGAGATCCTTGATCGTCGGGTTCGAAAGTTGAGGAAAAAAGAGGTAGCTTCAACGAAGGTTTTGTGGAGAAATCAACTTGTTGAGGAAGCTACGAGGGAAGCTGAAGCAGATATAATGGCTAAATACTAGCATCTTTTCCCTTTTGGCTCAGTTCCAACATGAGGTACCAGTTTCCTCCATAGTACATATTCAATTTCATGCCAAGTTAGTGTCTCTCAGTTCCTTTCATGCCAAGTTTGTTTTCTTAGTTCCTTTCATGCCATAACATGAATGTATGTTTCATGAATTTAGTTCAATCATGTATCACATTCAGGAGTCATTTACTCCGTCAGTTTTTAGTCTATAGCTTTCAGTTTCGGGATTGCAGCTCTTTCCCTATCATTCCATCTTATTTAGTCTCCATTTGAGGATGAGTATCCCCAAAGGGGAGATAACGTAACACCCCAAAATTTTCTAAGACTAGACTCGGTGTTTGGAATTTGATCAGCAGAAAATTCTGTAAATTTTCCTAAGAATGACTCGTCGTACGAGTTGTGGTTTCATGTAACATGTCATAGAAAGTCTCGTGGTAAGCTTCTGAATTTTCACCTCCCAGACCACGCGAGTAGTGGTAAGGTGGTATAACTCTTGATCATGAATCGTAGTTAGAATCTGTTGAGAAGGGCCCTGAGGTAATAAGTCATGTAATGACTCGTGAGACCTTGTGATGAATCGTGATGAGGAGTCATAGGACGAAGTTCATAAAGGGTATAAGATGGGTCCCCAAGTCACGATTCATGTAATGACTCATTGTAGGAAACAACAAGTCGGGATGAGTTTCCATGGTAGGAAGATCAAAAAAGTAAATTTTAGGCCTGACAAGTAACGGATGGATACCATCAATAGTGATAGGATGGTACAACCCGTGGNCTTTCTTTCAATTGTTTGTATGGGATGGTACAACCCGTGGTATGAATCATGACGACTGGCAGACGGGATTTTAAATACATTTTCCCAGGGGTATTTTTTAACTTCCTTGGCTTCTAACCCCTAAGAGATGTTGTTTGTGGTTTCTTAAAGAGTATATTAAGGGGTTTAACCCAGCCTAAGTCATCATTCCTTCAAAATAACTGTAAGTTGAAGGTCCTCTCTAAAATCAAGTTAGGGATCATCATCCCTTCATCTCAATTTCTCTTGGTTTTCAAGGCAAGTCAAGGGATCAATTTACCCAGGTATGTAGGGATTTTAATGTGGTGTTTCTTCCATCCACATGCCCCTTTCAAGTCAAATTCATGATACCTACCTCCCATGCCTTATTTTTGAATAATTGCTGATACGTTTTTGGGTGAATTCCTTCATGTTCTTCCATGAGATTAGTTCCCTTGAGATTCTATTTATGTCTCTATGATTATAATTATATATTCCTTATCAAATCTCTAATGAATCCATGAATTTAAAGTTTCAAGCATGATTCCATAAACTTCTAGGGTTAGATTCAAATTGAATGAAATTCTATGATTCTCTTATTATTCCAAGTCTCTTATGACTCAATTTATATTTTTATGATTATGACTGCATGCTTCCTACTAGATTCTCTCATGAATTTATGATTCTCAAGTTATGATAATTTTACGCAAAGTATATATGATTTCATGATTTGGGCAAGCCCATGTAAATTCAAGTATGTTTTACCATGATTTTTAGCCAAAGATTATAAGATAAGCTTTAAAGAGATGTTTTGGAGTCAAGACTCCCAAGAAAGAGATTTAAGCTATGTTTTAGGAAAATCATTATCTGCGATATGCATATTTTTGGGAGTAGTATCTAGCACCGAGTAGGACAAGGATATCAAGGACCCAAGTCTCATAACTATGCATCACCGAAGGTATATATATTCATATTTGGGACTACTCAAGAGAGTGTTTCCCCGCCCGAGGGCACCCCAATGATATCACGCCATATCGTTCTTTGCCATGGCAAGGCTTAGGATGGTTCTACCCACTTAAGCGAGATAGTTGGGGCATCATTTAAGCTTTATCATGATGGTGTTGGTTATGACAAAACCTCCCATTATTGCTCACATTTTAAGTTACGCATGTTTATGACTTACGATACTATGTTTTATGGCATATTTGACCCAATGATCCATTTTATGAGTTTCACTTATGATTTCAAGTATGGTACATGATATGATTTCTATTTTCAAATGTTGGGTTATCATGTTTCAGCTTATGATGAATATCTCACGATTACAATTACTTCAAGAATATGGTTTTTAGCATGTTTCCCTTACTCTCATGTTCTATGATGCGCCCCAGTGCACGCGCAAGCGTACACGATCGTACAAGTAATATAGTGGCTCTTAAAGAGCCGGATGTCGAACCCTCATGGATTGGACTAATTCAGCGAATTATCAAGTACAAGTGTTAATTTAACCTTCACAAGTTTTGATTATAGAAATTTCATGAAATTCAAATTAAGTCTAGGGGTGATCAAAAAATATTCGAGAAACAATACAAGAAGAAACTAGAGTTAAGGCCTAATAATCATGCAATGCTACAATTCACAATGGTTCGAGTATGAAAACATCAGTTGTTGTCTCACATAATTATAATGCTTTGTTCATGGTCTTTTGAGCCTCTAAACACGACAAACTAGTCTCACACCTACATTGTTGAGCGGGGATGTGACGTCCTAATTCGTGAGAAGTTTAACTACGTGGATGTAGTTTATGGAGTTTGTGCCCTTGATTATAGACTTTAGAATCTCTAATCATTTAACCTAACTTAGCTCACAACTACTTCTCCAAAAGGTGATGTGACAATTCTAAGTCGGTGTCTAGCTTATCCCGTTTTAGTAACCAAACAAGGAAAATTAGGTATAATTTCTACCCTAACCGCGAATACTATCATAAAGATAAGAACTTGCTCCCTACATTCTTATGTTCTAGCCTAGGGTTACTCTTTCGAGCTTTTACCTAAGTTTAACGCAATTTTTTCATGGTAATCAGCATAAAAATAATGATAATTAAGAATGTAAGACAAAACAACAACTAAAAACTCAAACCAAGAAAAATTCATGCAATTACACTCATATCACGTAGCCTCAACCCTAGAGGGGAAGGGTTTTAGCCACTCATGTTAGTAAAAATACTTTTAAAAAATGATTCAATTAGAGTACTTACAAGAATAGATAAAAGAGAATGAAAATTAGCGAACCCTAGGTAGATTTCTTCCTTTCTCCCTTCTCTCCTTTTCGTTGTTCTCAAGAAATTTCGTGATAAAGGATTTTAGAAGCTAAGGGTCCTATTTATAATAAGTTGGAAATTTGAGAAAATTGGCCTATGGTGAAACATCTCCGTGCCACGCTGCCCATCGCAGCAAGGCTATGGCATGACATGGAGCTATCACGGCATGTCACTGGAATGGCATCTCGGCAGGTCATGGCATGCGCTGGTGTGTGTCGCCCAGCATGGAATGGCCCATCTTGCATGCGACGCACGACGTGACACGGACACTGGCACGCAGCATGGCCTGGCGTGACACGGTGCCAACGCGCAGGCGCACTGCCTGGAAGCTTCTCGCATGCACTCCTGCCTGTGTGACACGGTACCCATCGCGACAATCTCTAGCCGTGGCACCCTGCATGGTGTGATCAAGACACTTCCATGTTTTATTCATGCCATCTTCCTTGCACTTAATCCCAAACTCCCTTTATCTTCTTGCATCAGCATATTAAGCTCATCCTTTGCATTTTTCACCTACAAAACAAAGAGCTAGTCGCATTGGTTAGTTTATGCACGAATTTATACAAAATCACATGAATTTGATTGGTATCTTCCTGCTTATGGGGGATGGTATAGGTTCTTGTATGCTATATGTATTATTTATTAAATTGATAGATAGTAGGACGCCGCATTGACAGGTATGATTCTCACCTTCTCTCCAGTACAGTTAAGCTTAGTTTAGATTCTGCCATCCCAGATTCCGCCATCCCGCATGCCTTAGCCATCTTCTCGTTATTCGGCAACTACTGGACATCGTCTATTTTTAGTTATTTTTAGTTATTGCTTTGCATACTGCAAATTCGCTTGTACCGCCACCCGCTTTGGGGCGCTGCATTACTGCCTGCAGGTACTCATAGACGAGGAGCCGATCCCTCAGAATTCCACCCAAAGACACGTAGTCATCACCTCCTCACATCCAGCTTGACAAAGACGTGGGCAAGCTTTTCTTTGTTGTACAAGATAGGTAGGTCGGGCCCCTGTCCCGACCATCTTATCGCATTCTTAGAGGCTTGCATTGTATATTCCCTATGGTTAGTTGTACCGATTGTGTGAGGCCGTGTCTACGGTTTAGTTTGTCATGATGCATTGTGGTGGGGCCTTATTCAAGCACAGTTGGTGACCTCGCTCTGGCCGCGAGTAGTTTCTTAGCATTTGATTCAGCATTTCAATGAAACTAGTTTCCGCATGATGGCCTGTTGGCCCGCATAGGTTCCTTTATACTACGTTGTTCTCGTTAGCTGTTGTTGTCTTACGGGTGGCTATAGGCCTAGTTGGCTGAGGGTCAGACTACAACCGTTATATAGCCCGTTAGTTCCATGAACCCAGAGTTAGAGCCAGCCTGGCACCAGAAGTGTTTAGGCTCAGTAGTCCAGCAGTCCAGGTCTTAGTAGGGCACCAGGTGCCAGTCATTCCTCCCAAGGCGGGGCGTGACAGATTTTCTCTCTCAAGAGAGGCTAGGGTTCTTCATTATCTTCTTTTTTAATTTCCTTTGGGTCTTCAAAATGAGTTAAGAAATCATTAAGCCAAGGTATGTAGGGTCATGAATAGGGTATCTCTTCCACCCTCATGCTCAATTTCATCTCAATCTCATGAATTCAAATCTCCAATCGTGATTTTATGAAATTCTAGGGTTTGACTTAATTTTGATGTAAACTCCCACGATCTTCTATGAATTTGATTCTCTTATGATTCAATTCATGTTTTATGATTAGGAATGCATGTTTACTACAAGTATTCCTCACGGACCTATGATTTTCAAGTTATGATGATCTTACTCTATTATGTATGATTTTGATGAATCTAAAGCTTATGTATCATGGTCGATCTTCAGCATTATTTTCATGTCTAGTTCACGTATATCAATTATGTTTACGATTTTCATGATTTCTAAATAACCCATGAAAAACTAAGTATGTTTCATGATTATGATATGAGCACTATATATATTTTAGGAGTAGTATTTAACATTGAGTAAGTAGGTTTCCAATGCACCTAGATCTCAGAACTACGTGCCACCATAGCCATAATGGGGTCCTCCACAAGAGTGTCTCCCATGCACAAATGGGCCACCCATGAGTGATATCACGCCTTCAAGGTCCATGCCCTTAGCAAGGTATGGACACACCTCCTAGCTAGGTTTACAAGATGGGCTCCATATGCTCACGTGGGGTATGCCGGTTATAAGAATCTCCCACTATTCCTCATGTTTTAAGATATTCATGTTCAAATTTTGTAGTATCATGTTTTACGGTATGATTGACCCATTGATCAGTTTGTGAGCTGTTACTGATGATTTCAAACATGTTAAACCATATCGTTTACTTTCAGAACTGTGGGTAATTATTTTTCAGCATATGATGAATAACTCATATTTATGATTATCTCACGATTATGAATTTAGCATGTGGTCTTTACTCCTATGATTTTCTTACATTACATACTCAGTACATTCATAGTACTGACTATATACTTTTATGCTATATCGTCTTATGATATAGGTTTAAGTGATTAGTCTCAGCCCCGGCGTTAGCTTCACTCCCACTTCAGTCCCGTTCAGCTTCAGCTTGGGTGAGCCCTCATTATCTGAGGACATCGATTTTGTTTATGTTATTTTTATATCATTTCTATTTCAGATATTAGTAGAGCTAGTTGGGAGTGTTGTCCTATCAGCTCATCTATGACTAGAGGCTTTTCAGACAATATGTATAGATGTTCAATGATATTGACTTGTATCCCATTTATGCTTTATGAGATTCTAGACTTGTGCTCATGTTATGATTTATGTTTACTTTCACTTAGTCATGTGCTATTAATCATGCTTTGTATGTGCCATGGGTTAGATTGAAGCTATTCGTGGTTCTATGTCCCGTGTCACAATCCAAAGTCCATGCTCGGGTTGTGACAAACTTGGTATCAGAGTCAGGTTTAGATGTGTCCTACGGTGTCTAAAAGCCATATTAAGTAGAGTCTTTTCCATGGGTGTAAAGTGCACCATACTAATGAGGAAGAGGCTACAAGACGTTTTAGGAAATTTTCCTTCTTTCATGATATATGTCGTGCGATGAAGTTCAACTCTCTCTATTCCTGTAAGTCTTCTATCTGCATTTGTAGAAATATGCCTCCTTACCGAGTCAACAAAAGAAGAAATAGAAACGGCAATGGACATGGAAATGGCAATGGAGATGGGCATCAGCCAGCCCCACCAGCTCCAGCCGATCCTTTGCATGAATAGGTGACTAATGTTGAGTTCAGGGCTACTTTTCAAATGTTGGCATAGGATATGATAACCAAAGTCAACCAGCAGGCTGTGGCTCATGTGAACATGAATAGGAATGCGGCGGTGGCTAGAATGTGAGACTTAACTAGGATGAACCCGCCAGAATTTTATGGTTCTAAGGTGGATGAAGATCCATAGGGGTTCATTGAGAAGATCCAGAAGATTACCCAGATTATGGGAGATTTTAGGGAGGAGAGTGCAAATATGGCCTCCTATCAGCTAAAGAGGGTTGCATACTTTGTTCCAACAGTGGGAGGAGGGCAGTGGAGTAGGCGTAGCTCGTATCGGTTGGGATGAGTTCTTTACAACTTTCTTGGATAGGTTCTTTCCCTGGGAGTTGAGGGAAGCAAAGGAAACAGGGTTTGTCAATGTAAAGCAGAATGACATGTCTATTCGGGAGTATGTCCTAAAGTTCACTCAGTTGTCCAAGTATGATCCAGAGATAGTTTCAAAGCCGAGGGCTCGCATGAGCAAGTTTGTAAATAAGGTCTCAGATTTGTTGGTCAAGGAATGTAGGACCACTATGCTCATTAGTGATATGGATATCTCCAATTGATGATTTATGCTTAGCAAATAGAGAAAGAGCAGATGATGGAGAGGGAGAGACAAGCCGAGAGGGACAGGATAGGGAGTTTTGGGTATTCTCAGTAGAGGTCTAGCGGTAGACATGGCCCACAGTCCCATCAAAGGTCAACAGCCCCAGCTCCATCATCAACAAGCATTCCATCTAGGTCAAGGAATGATAAGAGATTGAGAGCACTAGGCTCTACGATCTAGGGAAGCATGTCCGAGGAGCGCACTTTCCCAGCCTACAAGAGACGTGGTAGAAACTACTCGTGAGAGTGTCTGGTTAGCAGGGATGCTTGTTTCGGGTGTGATAATCCCAGATACAGATTCAAGGATTGTCCTTTAGCCAGACAGGGTAACGGTAGAGGCCATGTCCCAGCCACCATATCAGCAGCTCCAGCGACTCGCCCACCTCAACAAGGCGCATCTTGTAGTCTAGGTGGCGTAAAATGCCAGAACAGATTCTATTCACTATCATCCCCCTTAGGAGCAGGAGAGCTCACTTGATATGGTCACTGGCATATTACGAGTCTTCCATCTTGATTTTTATGCATTGCTAGACCTAGGGGCCATATTATCCTTTGTGACTCCTTATATTGCTATCAATTTTGGTGTTAGTCCTGAAATCCTCTCAGAATGCTTCTCAGTCTCTACTCCGATTGGTGAGTCAGTTATAGCTTTACGAGTATACATAAATTACACAGTCATAGTTCTTCAAGGGTCACCTACGCTTACTTAGTGGATTTAGATATGAAGGATTTTAATGTTATCTTCGGCATGGACTAATTGTATGCTTGTTATGCTTCAGTTAATTATAGAACTCGGTCAGTAGAGTATCGATTCCCGGGTGAGCTAGTCCTAGAGTGGAAGGGTAGTTCAGAAGTGCTTGTAGGCTGCTTTGTTTCCTATCTTAAGTCTAGGAAGATGATCTGCAAGGGTTGTGTATATCATCTAGTTCAGGTTAACAATTCTATGTCCGAGTCCCTGACTCTCTAGTCAGTTCCTGTTGTATGTGAGTATCCTGAAGTATTCTCAGATGATCTACCAGGAGTCCCTCCCGAGTGAGAGATTGATGTTGGTATTGACCTTCTTCCTAATACGCAACCCATATGTATTCCTCCTTACAGAATGGCTCCTGTCAAGCTAAAGGTTTTGAAGGAGCAGTTGAAGGATCTCCTAGGTAAGGGTTTTATCAGGCCTAGTAAGTCTCCATAGGGTGCTCCAGTTCTCTTCATACGAGAGAAGAATGGTTCTTTTTGAATGTGTATTGACTATCGTCAATTGAACAAGGTCACAATCAAGAATAAGTATCCCTTCCCTAGGATTGCTTGTTTGACCAACTTCATGGTGCCAAATGCTTTTCAAAGATAGACCTCAGATTCGACTATTATCGGCTTAGGGTTAGGGAGTGTGACATTTCGAAGATAGCCTTTAAGACTCGGTATGGTCACTATGAGTTTGTAGTTATGTCTTTTGGACTAACGAATGCTCCTGTAGCTTTCATGGATTTGATGAACAAGGTGTTCAAGAAGTATTTGGATATTTATCATTGTCTTCATAGATGATATCCTCATATACTCTCGAGTGAGGAGGAGCATGCTACTCATTTGAGGATTGTGTTGTAGACGCTTAAGGATCGTAAGTTGTTTGCTAAATTTAGCAAGTGTGAGTTTTGGCTGACGTCATTTGCATTTTTGGGTCATGTGGTGTCTAGTGAGGGTGTGTAAGTAGACTCTCAAAAGATTGAGACGGTGAAGAACTGTCCTAGACCTATCAGCCTTGCTGACATTAGGAGCATTTTGGGTTTAGCTGGCTACTACAATAGGTCCATAGAGGGATTTTCATCCATTGCAGCACCATTGACTAAGTTGACCCAGAAGAAGGTAAAATTTCAGTGGTTCGATACTTGTGAGAAGAGTTTTCATGAGTTAAAAACTCGACTCATTTCAGCTCCAATTTTGACCCTACTAGAGGGTACATATGGATTTATTATGTATTATGATGCTTTAAGGATTGGCCTTTGATGTGTGTTGATGCAGCATGGAAAGGTCATTGCTTATGCTTTTAGACAACTTAAGACTCATGAGAAATATTACCCTACACATGACCTGGAGTTGGCAGTGATGGTGTTTTCCTTGAAGATTTGGAGGCACTACTTGTATGGGGTGCATGTGGATGTGTTCACGGACCACAAGAGCCTTCAGTATGTGTTTAATCAGAAGGATCTGAATTTGCGGCAAAGGAGATGGATTGAGCTTCTCAAGGACCATGATATGAGTGTCCTGTACCATCCAGGCAAGACCAATGCATTGGCAGATGCTCTTAGTAGGTTGTCCGTGGAGAGTGTATCCCATGTTGAAGATGGGAGGAAGGAATTGGTGAAAGATGTCCATGGGCTTGCTCTTTTAGGGCTTCGCCTTACCGACTCAGCAGATGGTGGCGTGATTGTTCAGAGCGAGTCAGAATCTTCATTGGTGATGGAGGTTAAGGCAAGGCAAGATGAGGATCCCATCTTAGTGAAGTTTAAGGAAGATGTTCGGAATCAAAAAGTGAAGGTTTTCTCCTAAGGGGAGATGGAGTACTCAGGTATCAGGGCCGATTGTGTGTTCCATCTATGGATGATTTGAGAGAGAAGATGTTGAGAGAGGCTCATAGATCTCGGTATTCTATCCATCCAAGTGCCACAAAGTGTACCATGACCTACAAAAAGTCTATTGGTGAAATGACATAAAGAAGGACATTGCCGAGTTTGTGACTAAGTGTTCGAATTATCAACAGGTTGAGCATTAGAGAGTAGGAGGTATGCTATAGGATATCAATATTCCTACTTGGAAGTGAGAAGAGATCAATATGGACCTCATGACAGGGTTTCATCGTACACGCTGACAACATGATATTCTATAGGTGATTGTAGACCGGATGACCAAGTCAGCACATTTTTTACCAGTCAAGCCTATAGATTCAGCAGTGGACTATGCTAGAATTACATTCAGGAGTTAGTTCAGTTACACAAAGTTCCATTATATTTCATCTTAGATAGGAGTACTTAGTTCACCTCTCAGTTTTGGAGATCGTTTCAGAAGGGCCTTGGTACTCATGTGTAGCTTAGTACAACTTTTCACCTGAAGATAGATGGTCAGGCCGAGCGGACCATTCAGACTCTTGAGGACATGTTGAGAGCATGGTTAATTGATTTCAAAGGTAGTTGGGACGATCACTTGCCTCTCATTGAGTTTTCCCATAATAACAGCTACAACTTTAACATTCAAATGGCTTCATTTAAGGCTCTTTATGGGTGGAGATGTAGATCAACCATTAGATGGTTTGAGGTAGGTGAGGCTATGTTGATAGGGCCAAATTCAGATCATGAGTTGATAGAGAAAGTTCAGCTCATCAAAGAAAGGTTGAAGACAGCTCAGAATCGTCCGAAATCATATGTGGATGTTAGGGGGAGAGAGCTTGACTTTGAGGTCGACGATTGGGTGTTTCTAAAGGTGTCTCCCATGAAAGGGGTTATAAGTTTTGGAAAGAAGGGGGAGCTTAGTGTCACGACCCAAATATGGACCCCGGATCAAGACACGGGACCTAGAACCACGAATGGCTCCAAGATAACCCATGCTACATACAAAGCATGAAAGTGGGCATATCTAAAGTGGAAAGTAAGGCAAAGACATAGCATAAGAGGAATTCAAGAACATATCATATAGCATGACTAGAGACAACAATTCTACAACGCTGAATAATCTAACATATTGTCTTAAAAGCCTTTAATTATAAGATGAGTTCATGGGACAACACCCCCAACTAGCTCGCTAAATCTGAAACATAAAAGACATAAACAACATAAGAAAAAGTTGAGTCCTTGGTTGATGAGGACCTACAAAGGATGAGACTGGACTGAATCAGAGCGAGACCAGTACTAACGTCGGGGCTGAGACTGGTCACCCAAACCTATATCATGAGATGATATAGTATAGAAGCATGCGGTCAGTACTTTGAATGTACTGAGTATGTAGAGAAAGTAAAACATGCTAAATAAGAGATAGTCTAAAATCATGAGTATAAAATAAGATAGAATGATCGTGGGCATAATTATGTGCCCAAGTTCTATTTTATAAGTTAGTTTAGTCATGTTTGTTAAATTAAGTGAGTATATTCTCATGTGATTTTGTATAAATTTGTGCATAAACTAACCAATGAGACTACTTTGTTTTGTAGGTGAAAAATGCAAAGAGCTTAATATGATGATGTATGAAGATAAAGGAAGTTTGGGATTAAGCACAAGAAATATGGGATGAAGAAAACATGGAAGTGCCTTGATCACACCCTGTAGTGTGCCATGGCAAGAGATTGCCTCGATGGGCACCGTGTCACGCAGGCAGGAGTGCGCGCGAGAAGCTGTCAGGCAGTGCACTTGCACGTTGGTACCGTGTCATGCTAGACCGTGCTGAGCTTCAGTGTTCGTGTCACTCCGTGCGCCGTGTGCGAGATGGGCCGTGCCACGCTGGGTGATGCGCACCAGCACATTCCATGACCTGCCGAGATTCCATTCCAATGACATTCCGCGATGGCTACGTGTCATGCCATAGCCTTGTCGCGATGGGCAGCGTGGCACAGAGCTGTTTCACCATGGCCTATTTTCACAAATTTCCCACTTATTATAAATAGGACCCTTAGCTTCTAAAACTTTATCACGAAATTTCTTGAGAACAACAGAAAGGAGCAAAGGGAGGAAGGAAGAACTCTACCTAGGGTTCACTAATTTTGATTCTCTTTTATCTATTCTTGTAAGTACTCTACTTGAATAAATGTTTTAAGTATTTGTACTAACATGAGTGGCTAAAACCCTTCCTCTAGGATTGAGGCTATGTGATATGAGTGTAATTGCATGAATTCTTCTTGGTGTGAGTTGTTAGTTGTTGTTTTCTCTTACATTCTTAATTATCATTGTTTTTATGCTTGATCACCATGAAAACAAACGCGTTAAGCTTAGGTAAAAGCTCGAAAGAATAAACCTATGCTAGAACATAAGAATGTAGAGAGCAAGTTCTTATCTTTACGATAGGATTCGCGGTTAAGATAGAAATTATACCTAATTTTCCTAGTTTGGTTACTAAAACGGTTATTGTCACATCACCGCTCGGAGAAGTAGTTGTGAAGCTAAGTCAGGTTAAATGATTAGATGTACAAAAGTCCATAATCAAGGGCACAAACTCCGTAAACCACATCCACATAGTTAAATTGCTCACGAATTAGGACTTCACATCCCCGCTCAACAATGTAGGTGTAAGAATAGTTTGTCGTGTTTAGAGGCTCAAAAGACCATGAACATAGCATTTTAATTATGTGAGACAACAACTAAAGTTTTCATACTCGAACCATTGTGAATTGTAGCATTGCATGATTATAAGGCGTTAACTCTAGTTGCTTCTTGTGTTGTTTCTCGAGTATTTTGTGATCACCCCTAGACTTAATTAGAATTTTCCAAAATTTCTATAATCAACACATGTGAAGGTTAAATTAACACTTGAACTTGATAATTTGCTGAATTAGTCCAGTCCCTGTGGATTCGACATCCGGCTCTTTAAGAGCCACTGTATTACTTGTACGACCACGTACGCTTGCGCATGCGCTGGGGTGCAACAAGTTTTTTTGGCGCCGTTGCCAGGGACTGGTGAAGTTTAGTGAATTTTTCTGTTTTTGTGTAACTTTTAATTTCCTTAAGTGTTGAAAAACTTGGTATTAGTCTGCTATATTGCAGGTAACAAGTTGTCCTTGCAGAACTAGAAAGGAATAGAGAGCTGGTGGAACATTTGTTGGAACCTGAATGCCAACTGCATTTGCTCAGGAGAGAAGCTCTAAAGCGAAAGTTGAAAAGGTTACAAGAGCAGTTGCAACAACTTCCACTACTTGGGCATGCAGAGTTGTTACCTGACCAAATGGTAGCCCGACCAGTTCGCGAAGTGGCAATCCCACTAGCGATGAATGTGACCTCTAGTATCCGTAAATCGGAGCTCGGAGGGAACTTTGAGCTTAAACAGAACATGGTACAGCTGTTACATTCTAGTGTCTAGTTCACTGGAATGAGTCATGAGAACCTACAACAGCACTTACAGAATTTCTTGGAGATCAATGAAACTTTTGTTCCCACCGAAGTGTCAACTGACTATGTCCAGCTCACACTCTTCCCATTTTCATTGTTGGGAGAGGAAAAAAGGTGGTTTAAGGCTGAGCCACCGAATTCCATTACTTCTTGGAACGACCTAGCAAGGAAGTTCCTCATCAAATTCTTCCCTTCAGGCAAGACTGCCAAGATCAGAAGTGAGATATTAAGCTTTAAGTAAAGGCCAGAAGAGAACCTATATTTGGATTGGGAGAGATTAAAGTCATTGTTGAGAGACTGCCCCCATTACCAGCAGTCCAATGAGGTGTTAGCTCACACCTTTGTAGAGAGTCTAGACCCACATACAAAAATCTTACTAGACTCTACATCGAGTGGGCAAGCATTGGAGAAGACTTATGATGAGTTGTACACTCTGTTAAACATGATTGATTAGGGAAATCCAGAGTTGCACAGTGAATCATCGAGAGGGGTAGGAAAGAGAGAAGCAAGGCTGATAGAGGTAGATAATGCCAATGCTTTAGCGGCATAGATAGCATCATTTCAGCATCAGATGATGGCTCAGTTCAACAAACTGAGTATGAACCAACACGCAGGGACACATAAATGCAGTTCAGTAGGCTCCGAGTTGGTGTGAAATCTGTGGTAACAATGGGCACAATGAAGATGCTTATGGAGAAAATTCAAAATCCATCAACTTTGTGGGGAATGTTCAGAGAAATAATCAGAATTTTGGAACACCTACAACAAGAATTGGCAGAGTCACCCAAATTTTTCTTGGGGTGGAAATTAGAGTCAGAGCTACCAGCAACCTCAGAACCCGTAGTATCAACAACAGAATAGGCATGATGGTGGCCAGTCGAGCAGCAACAACATTGAGGAGATGTTGCAGAAAATTATGCTACTCAAACCCAATTGGTAGAGAATCAGGCATGGATGGCTTCAGATTTAAAAAATCAGTAGTTGGCCACCCGAAATCTAGAGAAGCAGATGGGTCAATTAGCAGCTGCTCAGCACACCAGACCTTAGGGAGGGTTACCCAGTGACACAGATACAAACCCCAAACAGGCCAATGCCATCAATATGAGGAGTGGCAAGAAATTGGCTGATTGTCATGCCCCGAGCCTACACTGTGAATGAAAAATGATACTTGGAGTCACAAGTGACCCCAAGTCAACCCCTGGTCTATCATACACTGGTATTCTTAGTAAAACATGCATAGCGGAAGCTTTTTAAAAAAATAAAACATTTATGAAAGCTAAAACGGAAACATAAAGTTTAAAACATCTGAAGGATCTGAAAGTCTGAAGTCAAGTTTGTGTCTGAAAGCCATCTAATAAATGAGTTGCTATGATAAGCCCCCAGCTAACTCTAAGTCTAACTGAAAATAATGAAATCACGCCCTCGAAGGATGAGGACTCATACTTCTTCTACTGAGGAGGGCCTAAACGAAGCCGTCTAACAGCACTGAATCTGAGAACCTGCAGCTATATCATGGAACGATACAACATGAAATATGCATCAGTACTATGAATGTACTAAGTAAGTGAGAGATAACATAACTGAATATGAATGTCTGAACTGAGATGACATGCAATGACCAACTAATATAATGAATTGAACAACTAAAATAAGCTAAGATGGTCAAAATGACCCTGTCTGATGGTCAAAGACATGCCCTAAGCCTGAAATACCGAGTCTGAGATACTGCAGTGAACTGATCTGAAATGAACTGAATTGACTAATCTGAGACTGAATTGAGCTGACTAGTGGGAGAATCTGTAACCGACATATAGCCATGTGAGCTAGATGTGGTGTCTGATGTATACGCCCCACCAGTAGGACCCAATATACCTTGCCAGGGTATAAAGGCATGAACAGGGTGATCACATAAGTCTGGGGCCAATCAGGCCAATAAATACTGTAACCTACGCTAGCGACGTAGTTCTGGGAACCTGGGTACGCTGGAACCCCAGTCCACTCGGTGCAAAGTCCTACTCCCACTGAAAAACCTAAATTGAATACTAAGCTGATAGCTCGAAACTGTGTCCAAGACTAGTCAGAGCCATCTATCTGAGTGTCATGAACGCATCGTGGACCTATGAAAAACCGAGTTCTGAGTTTGATTCTGGTAAGTGGGAGGTGGTACTGACACCATGGAAATTTCTGTAGTCAAACTGATCAGCCGACATTTTCTGACTGAGTCTGAGGATTCTAAAGTTCTTACTTAAACTGAACTGACAATAATTGAATTGTGACTCACTGCTACTATCAATATGGGGATTCCAACAATGGTAAGTTCAAGCTAAGGTTCAATATTTCAACACTGGTCAGAGTTCAAGATTTTCTAGTCCAATGATTATGGCTAAATTTTCCATCGCACAGTACTTAGTATTTTTGATACCAAAAAATGGAGAAAAAAATAATTATAATCAACATAGTATAATATTCCACACAAATTAAATGAGGTCTATCAAGAAGTTCTTTAGCATTCGAAAAGTCTGCAGGGCTAGAATTTACTTTTGTGAAAATAATCACAAAATAAATCATGAATTGATGGAAACCATAACAAAATATAATCACAAATATTATTCTAGGTGGATTCAAGGAAAATTTCATGAATTCAATTCACAATCGAAAACTCAAGGCTAGGATTTTATACAATGAAATTAGAGAGGAATTTTGGGGACACAAGGGAAGAACTATTCCCGTGTTGAATTCCCACATACCGGGCTGAAATTCTCTTGATGAGGAAACTTAAATTTCTGAGATGAATGAAAAACCCTGGACCTTACTCTGAAAGTTTCTTGAGAGACTCTTCGATGATTTTTCTAAGAATTAACATGGAGAATGAGGGGAGAGGCTGTTCATTCCCACTAATAGATCTGAAATTACGTCTAAAATGATGTAGTTTAAAGTACAGGAAATTACTAAACAACCCTTAGAAAATCGCAGGGAAAAACTATCAGGTGGTCCTAACGGGTCGTGGTCAGAAATCCCTTAAGGCCACCACGAGGGACCTAACGAGTCATGGTGAGTGACCACGAATCGTGGTCACCTATCGTGGACCACACTGCCCAAAAGCCCTAAAGATCCCCACGGGTGACATACATAACTCAACTGAATTCACCTTTCACACATACATTTAAAATAATAAAGGAAACTTAAACACATAAATTAAACGCAACAACTAAATTGGTTTCTAAGGAAAAACTAACATTTTAAGCTGTAATAGAGTCGGTATAGAACAAATGTGGGTATTTGGCCATCATATCTGCTTCAGCCACCCACGTAGCTCCCTCAATCCGTTGGTTTCTCCATAAGACCTTAACTTAAGCTATTTCCTTGTTCCTTAGCTTAGAACTTCACGGTTAAGGATCTACACTGGGACCTCCTCATATGAGAGACTATCCTTTATTTCTACACTGTCCAATGGCACAACTGAAGTTGGATCTCCGATGCACTTCTTCAAAAGTGACACATGGAATACAGGGTGCACAATTTCTAATTCCGAAGGAAATTCCAGTTCATAAGCTACTTTGCTAATTCGCCTCTGAATCCTGTAGGTTCCCATGTATCTCCGGCTGAGCTTTCCCTTCCTTCCAAACCTCATGACCCCTTTCATGGGTGAAATTTTCAAATAAATCAAGTCATCAACTGCAAACTTGTTTTACCCCGGAAGCTCAGAGATCGGACCCGGGAGTTAAATGGGAAAATTGTGAAATTTGGTTGCAGGCACATGATGAGTTGTTGGAAAACTCATGAGGAGACCCCACGAGTCTTCTAGTGGCTTGTGGGGAGGCCTGGGAAAAATAAAGGATTGAGGTCTCCATGAGTAAGGGAACGACTCGTGGTTATCCACCACGAGTCGTCATGTCACTCGTGGGGTGATGTTGCAATTAAATTGGTAGAAGTAACCAGTGTACCTAACGGATGGGACCTCATGAGTCGTGGCCCGTCCCAATGAATCGTGAGGTGAGACGTGAGCAGGCAGGTTGAAAAGTAAGACAGTGTACATGACGAAAGGTGACCACGAGTCGCGGTCTCGATGAATGAGTCGTTATGTCCCCCATTACGAGCCCCAGCAGATCAGTTAACCAATGCACTTGACGGGCGACTCGAAAAGTCATTGCCCGTCCTGACGAATCGTCAGGTCACCCGTTAGGGTCACCTGACAGTGTTTTCCTACAAATTCAGTAAGGGTCTTTTTGTAATTCCTAAGTTCTTAAGACCTATACTACATCTTTTAAGGCTCGTATTAGTGGGTTTTTAGCAGGGGAAAACCTATCCTAAGCCATTACTCTCATGCATGCAAGTTTGAAGGTTTGAAGAGAAGGTTCAAGGTGAAATCTCAAGGTTTCCAATTGGAATCTAAGCTAGGAAATTAGAGGGTGTTAGAATTCACCATTTCCAGGTATGTAAGGCTATGAACGGGTGTTTTCTTCCACACCCATGCCCAATCCCTATCAAAATGTGATAAATTATCTATGATCAATTATGAGTTTTACTTAATTGCATGATTTTTCAATCTCTATACATGGGTATGATTAGGTTGTGTTTATATTGATGATATATGAAGCTTGGGCAGATTCTAAAATTGTTTTTCCCTTATAAAAATTGTTTTTCTGAAATTTGAATCTAAAACGCCCATGGGTGAAGAGTTCATAAAAGAGGTGATTTATGGTAAATGTGTGATGATGATGAAGTTGATAAAGAAAAGCATGTTTCTAAAACTACCCATAATTATGTAGTTTTTTTCAAAGTGAATTGATTAGATCCAAGTGCGATAGAGCTTTGGGTGATGCCCATATGTCTATTTAAAGGTATGATTTTCCCGACATAAGTTTACCATATTATTTGAACTGAAATTTCCAAATTTTTATTATAAATTCTAGCTTGTAGTATGTTGAGTAAATATTTCTATACGTAATCTTACAAATAATTTGGAGTAGATGCTCCCCCACCTATGATTGAGCTTGTGGTATGTTTCGAAATAACGCTTCTCATATGCATGATTTCATAATTGAGATGTAGGTCATTATTGATATTTATCAGTAGACAATGTTGAGCTTCATATCCATATGATATCTAGTCTATGCATAATTTCATTATGAGCTTTGTCAATAGACAATGTTGAGCTTCGTTTCATACGATGTTGAGTTATGCATGATTTCACATTGAGCTTCATCAATAGACGATGTTGAGCTTCGTCAATAGACGATGTTAAGCTTCGTTATATACAATGTAGAGAATTGCATGTTTTGGGAGAAGAGTCTAGCACCGAACGGGTTAAGGGTCGATTACCCTATGCCCTAGAACTACGCGCCAACGTAGGTTAATACTATTATGTTATTTGGACCTCCCTTGTGAGCTATCCCCAGCCCGATTGGCCCTTCAGCTTGATATCGATATCATAGTATCATCCATCACCTGGTAAGGTTATGGACGGCTCTACCCACTTGAGTGTGATAGTTAGGACCACGTAAGCTCTATCGTGGTATGTCGGTTAAGTGACGAGTCTCCCACTGTCTATATCATTTGGTTTTGTATATTCAGTACACATGATGATTACTTATGAATGCATGTTCAAAAAACAAGGTTTGACTCATTGTTCAGCTTTTGATATAAATGTTATGTTTCAGCTTTGAGTCATTCGAGGCAGTCATGATGTTCTAAAGCTATGCATGAACACGTTATGATAAAAGTACGATTTCAGAATGAATGCATATAGTCTTCTACTTACTCTTTAAAGTTTATGATATGTATGAATTCCTTTAAATGATTTATGTTACTAAAGCAGTTTACTTACCTTGCATACTCGGTACATTCCATGTACTGACCACATACTTCTATGCTGTATCATTTCATGATACAGGATCTGGCTCGTAGCTTCAACATCGTCCTTAGACAGCTTTCCGAAGTTAGTATCTGCTCAGATTGGTGAGTCCTCATTCTTCAAGGACTATACTATCATTTTTCTTAATGTATTTCCAGTTTTAGTATTGTTGAGTTAGTTGGGGTCTTGTCCCATCAACTCGTTCAGATTAGAGGATTTTAGACTTATGTATGTGTAGCTTCGGATATTGTTCTGACTTGCCATTGTATGAGACTTCTGCTGAGTTATAATTTATGTTTTCTTCATGATTGTTGAATGAGTTAGTTGAATGCTTATGCCATGGGTCGACTTGGGGTCTCTCGGGGTCCCTTTTCCCGTTTCTACGATCCGGGCCTCTGTTCGGGTCGCGACAAACATGGTATCAGAGCCGTAGGTTTGAAGTGTCATAGGGAGTCTGAAAGCCGTGTTAGGTAGAATCTTTTTCATGGGTGTGAAGCGCGCCACACTTATAATGAAGAGGCTACTAGACGTTTTAAGAAATGTTTCCATCTTTCATGAACTATGTCGTGCGATGAAAAGCCTTCCTAGCCTTCTAATTCTTGCTATTTGCAATTGCAGAATCATGGCTCCTTGAAGGATGAATGGGAGGAGGAATGGAGGTGATGAAGGCCACGAGGATGGAAATGGTCATAAGCATCAGCCAGCCCCACCAATTCAGGAGCCTTAGGCACCGGAGCCAGCCACTCATTCTAAGTTCTGAGCTGCCATTCAGATGCTTGCGCAGACCTTGACTGCTCAGGTCAATCACTAAGACGTTGCGCATGTTCCTCAAAATGGCAATGCGGCGGTGGCTAGAGTCCGAGACTTCTTGAGGATGAACCCGCCGGAGTTCCTGGGGTCCAAGGTAGATGAGGACCCGCATAACTTCATTGATGAGATTGTCAAGATCACTCAGATTATGGGGGTGAGCAGTGTTGAGTGCGCAGAGTTGGCCTCTTACCAGTTGAAGGGGGTTGCACATATTTGGTTCCTCCAGTAGAAGGACAACAAAGTCGCAGGAGCAGGTCCGATCACATGGGAGGAGTTTTAGGTTGCCTTCCTTGATCGGTTCTTCCCTCGAGAGATGAGGGAGTTGAAAGTAGCTGAACTACCCTGGCAATATGCTGATCATTTTAACAGAAACATATAATTTATCATAGCAATATGCTGATCATTTTAACCAAAATTTTCATGGAATGACTACCTCCGAATAGAACCACATAGCTGAACTAATCTCATACTCCACATACACATTCATACACATAAAAGAAACTTGTACATATTACTGAACATAAAAAATAGATCGAGTCATAGGGAATAAAATGGTACCTCAAGTCGGAACTGAGCCGGTAAAGAACAATTGTGGGTATTTAGCCATCATATCCGCTTCGGCTTCTCACGTAGCTCCCTCAACATGCTGATTTCTCCACAACACTTTAACTGAACTTCTTTGTTCCTTAGCTTACGGACTTGACGATCTAAGATTCTCACTGAAATTTCTTCATAGCTGAGGCTATCTCTCACACCAACGCTGTCTACCGGGACTACTAAAGATGGATCACCCAAGCACTTTTTTAAGAGAGATACATGAAACATGGGATGAACTGAAGATAACTCCGAAGGCAATTCCAACTCATACGCCACCTTACCAACTTTCCTCACAACCCGGTAGGGGCCAACATAGCGGGGACTGAGTTTCCCCTTCTTCCCAAACCGCATGACTCCCTTCACGGGAGATACCTTTAGAAATACGCAATCGTCCACCTCAAACTCCAAATCTCTTCTCCTCACATCGGCATATGATTTATGATGACTCTGAGCGGTTTTTAACCGATTCCTTATCAACTAGACCTTTACCATGGCCTCATGAACCGAATCTGGCCCTATCATAGCTTCCTCACCAACCTCAAACCAACCGATGGGTGATCTACACCTTCACCCCTAAAGAGCCTCGAAGGTGCCATCTGGATACTAGAGTGATAATTGTTATTATAGGCAAACTCGATCAAGGGAAAAATATCATCTCAACTACCTTTGAAATCCATAACACATGCCCTCAATATATCCTTGAGGGTCTGAATGGTTCATTCTGCCTGACCGTCTGTTTGCAGATGGAAGGCTGTACTGAGCTTAACTTGCATTCCAAGTCCTTTTTTAAAAGAATGCCAGAATTGCCAGGTTAATTGAGTACCTCAATCTGAAATAATAGACAAGGGAACTCCATGAAGTCGAACCAACTCCTGAATGTACAACTTAGCATAATCATTCGCTGAAGCAGTGGTCTTGACCGGTAGAAAGTGTGCATCCTTGGTTAACCTGTCGACCACCATCCAAATGGAGTCGTATTGCCGGAGAGTACGAGATAGACCTGTATTGAAATCCATGTTAATTTCTTACCACTTCCAAGTGGGGATGCAAATATCTTGAAGTACACCTCCCGGCCTTTGATGTTCGACCTTCACCTGCTGCAGTTTGTACATTTGGCTACGAACTCTGAAATATCCCTCTTCATACCATCCTACCAATAGATTTCCCACAAGTCCCGATACATCTTTGTGGATCCTGGGTGAATGGAATATCTTGTACCATGTGCCTCCTGCAATATTCGAACTCTCAAATTGTCAACATTTGGGACACATAGACGACCCTGGTTTCGTAGCACACAATCTCCCCCTTGGGAGAAAGCCTCCACCTTCTGACTCCGAACTGCCTCCTTCAGCTTCCTCAAAATTGGATCCTCATCTTGCTTAGACTTGACATCAACCACCAAGGATGATTCTGCCCCATTCTTCACAACAACGCCGCCATCGGTCGACTTGATCAGTCTAACTCCCAACCTTGCAAGTCAATGGATGTCTCTAACCAACTCCGTCTTTCCCTTATCCATGTGGGAGACACTCTCCATAGAGATCCTACTAAGAGCATCTGCAACCACATTAGCCTTGCCCATGTGGTAGAGGACACCCATGTCGTATTCCTTTAGTAACTCCAACCATCTTCTCTATCGAAGATTTAGATCTTTCTGTGTGAACAAATATTGTAATCTCTTGTTATCCGTAAACACATCCACGTGGATTCCATACAAGTAATGCCGAAATATCTTCAATGCAAACACCACCGCAGCCAACTCAAGATCATGGGTCGGGTAATTCTTTTCATGAACTTTCAACTGTCTCAAGGCATATGCTATTACCTTCCCACGTTGCATCAACTCACATCCCAGTAAGACTCTCGAAGTATCACAATATACTACAAAGCCATCAGTACCCTCGGGTAAAGTTAACACTAGTGCTGAAGTGAGTCGGGTCTTCAATTCTTGGAAGCTTTTCTCACAAGCATCTGACCATTGGAACTTCACCTTTTTCTGAGTCAACATAGTCAATGGGGATGCAATTGATGAAAAGCCCTCAACAAATCTTCGGTAGTAGCCTGCTAAGCCCAAGAAACTCCGAATTTCTGAAGTATTCACCGGTCTAGGACAATTCTTCACCGCCTCGATCTTCTGGGAATTTACCCTTATGCCTTTTCTTGATACCACATGACCCAGAAATGCCACCTTATTTATCCAGAATTCACACTTGCTAAACTTTGCATATAGATGACAATCCTTGAGGGTTTGCAGCACTATTCTCAAATGAGTGGCATGCTCCTCCTCACTCCGAGAGTATATAAGAATGTCATCGATGAACATGATCACAAACATATCCAGATATGGTTTGAACACCCAGTTTATCAAGTCCATAAAAGCTGCAGGAGCATTTGTTAGTCCAAAATACATAACCACAAACTCATAATGGCCATACCGTGTCCTGAAGGCTGTCTTCAGAATATCACTCTCCCAAACTCGGAGTTGATGGTACCCGGACCTGAGGTCTATCTTCGAGAAACTTTTGGCACCCTTAAGCTGATCAAACAAATCATCAATCCTGGGTAAGGGGTACCTTTTCTTGATAGTGACCTTGTTCAACTGCCAATAGTCAATGCACATATGAAGGGAACCATCGTTCTTTCGAACAAATAGAACTAGTGCACCCCATGGAGACTGGCTCGGTCTAATGAAGCCCTTATCCAACAGATCCTGTAACTGATCCTTCAATTCCTTTAGCTCGGCTGGAGCCATCCTGTAGGGAGGAATAGAGATAGGCTGCGTATCGGGTAAGAGATCAATGCCGAAGTCAATTTCCCTCTCAGAAGGAACACCTGGCAAATCATCGGAAAAAACATCCGGATACTCACACACCACCGAAACTGATTGAATAGTTGGGGTTTCGGACTCAACATCCTTAATCCTAACTAGATGATACATGTAGCCCTTAGAAATCATCTTTCAGGCCTTAAGATAGGAAATAAATTGACCTGCTGGTACTGCCGAACTACCCTTCCACTCCAACACTGTCTCACCCGAAAAATGAAATTCCACCGTACAGGTCCTACAATTAATTGAAGCATAACCTGCGAACAACCAATATATGCCAAGAATAACGTCAAAGTCAATCATGGCTAACTCTACAAGGTCTGCGGATGTAACCTTATGCAACACAGTGACCGGACATTCTATATGTACTCGTCTAGCATGAATGAATCACCAACAGGGATCAAAATTGAAAACGGTTCTTACAAGGTCTCAAGACTAACTCCAAGGCTACTAGCAATGGAAGGAGTCACGAAACACAAGGTAGCTCCCGGATCTTGCAATGCATAAACATCAATATGAAAGACACGCAACATACTAGTGACCATGTCTGGTGAAGTCTCCTTCTCCTGGCGCCAGCCAAGGGCATAGAAT
Source organism: Datura stramonium (assembly GCA_018107945.1). Classification (NCBI taxonomy): domain Eukaryota; kingdom Viridiplantae; phylum Streptophyta; class Magnoliopsida; order Solanales; family Solanaceae; genus Datura; species Datura stramonium. The sequence continues at coordinate 41,781 of JACEIK010002959.1, forward strand.
CAGTTTTGGCATTGTCCGCCACCTCCACTAGTCGATGCTCCCTGCGGAGTGGAACGGGATGGAGCTGCTGCTGTCCTGGTGGCCTGCCACGTCCCCTATCATCACCCTGTCTAGCATATGGGCACACTCGGTGCATGTGCCCAGATCTACCACACCCATAGCAAACATCTCAACCGAGCAAGCATTCCCCGACATGACTCTTGCCGCACTTCCCTCAGGTTGGAGAGGTATACTCTAACTGGGTGCCCCTCTGATCCCTCGACCTTGACCCCCTGCTCCTCTAATCACCCCTGGGTCTGGATGGAACACTAGTTGATGATGGTGCTGGGGCTACTGATTTCTGCTGAAAATGTGGATAGTAACCACCACCGGACCTCATATGCGGAAACCTATGACTATCCGTCCGAGCCCCCTTTGCCTCCCTCTCCCTCATATGAGCTGCCTCCATCTGCTGGGCGTACAACACTATGCAAGGAAAGTCCATATCCTAGTCAAGCATGGCAGTCCTGCAATCCTTGTCTAAATAACCAGCCATACCATGAACGAATCGGCTCACCCGCACCCTCTAATCCATCACTAACTCTGGGGCGTACTTGACAAATGAGTGAACTCAAGCAAATACTCTAGCACTGTCATCTTTCCCTGCTTAAGGTTCATAAACTCTGTTGCTTTCAATTCCCTCATCTCCCGAGGGAAGAACCTATCAAGAAAAGCCATGTGGAACTCATCCCAGCTGATAGGGCTCGCTCCCGCTGCCCTGTTGTCCTTCCATTTCTTGTACAAAATATGAACGATCTCCTTTAGCTGATAAGAGGCCAAGTCAACACATTCCCCATTTGTCACCCCAATAACCTGAGTGACCTTCAAGATCCCTTCAATGAACTCATGTGGATCCTCGTCCACCTTTGATCCCGTATACTCAGAAGGGTTCATACTCAAGAAGTCTCTAATCAGAGCCGCCGCTGCATTGCCATTATGTGGGACCTGTGCAATGGCCTGCTGGTTCACTTGAGTGGTCAAGACCTGCGCCAACATCTGAATAGCTGCCCGAAACTCAACGTGGGCAGCTGGCTCTGGTGCCTGGGGCTCCTGAACAGGTGGAGCTTGCTGATGCCCATGGTCATTGCCACCTCTGTGTCCTTAATCATTTCCATTCCTCCTTCCATTCATTCTTCAGGAGCCATAATTCTGCAATCGCGAAGAGCACGAATTAGAAGGATGGAGAGGCTTTTCATTGAACGGCATAGAACATGAAAGAAGGGAACATTTCCTAAACATCTAGTAGCCTCTTTGTCATATGTGTGACGCGCTTCACACCCATGAAAAATACTCTACTTAATGTGGCTTTCAGACACCCTAGGACACTTCAACCCTATTGCTCTGATACTAAGTTTGTCACGACCTGAACGTACACCCGAATCGTAGACACGGGACAAGGGACCCCGAGAGATACCAAGTCGACCCATAGCACAAGCATACAACTAATCTCATTTAAAAGCGGAATGCTAAACATAGAACATAGTGGAAACGTAACCATAGCATAACATTAGAAAATACTAGACGTACACATAGGCTGAGTACTATGTACTTGTCTGAAAGCCTCTACTACACATGATGGGTTGATTGGACAACATCCCCAACTAACTCAAATAATACTGAAACACAAGATAACATAAAAGTCTGTCAAACGACCCTCGGTACATGAGGAATCACCAATAAGCTGAGAGCGTAAGCTGAGATGGACTAAGGATGAGGATGAGCCAGGGATCCAGACCCTGTATAATGAAATGATACAACATAGAAATTGTATGGTCAGTACGTGGAGTGTACCGAGTATGCAAGGAAAGTAAAACGGACATTTAAAAGTAAAGTAAAACTCATAAATAAACATAGGAGAATGACATCATTCTTGTTTTGTAAGCTTCATAATAAAACATAAGGCTCAAAGACTTTCAAATCATTCATAAATTATTCATTATCATAATCATAAGTAAACTTTATCAAAACATAACTTGAGCCAATAACATAACCATAACAAAGCATAAGACATACGGAACAATTGGAGGACTCTTTATAACTGACACCATCATGGTAGAGCTTTTCATGATGCCCCATTATCTCGCTCAAGTGGGCAGAGCCGACCATGGCTTGATTCCTTAGGACCATGAAGGCTTCTAAGGAATTGGTAATCCCAATTGACAAGATTGGAAACTTAAAATGGCTGTGTCTTATCCTAATGGTTATTTTTGACATGTCTTTCTCTTTAACTCATAACTAGTGATATCCTGATCTTAAGTCAATCTTGGCGACACACTGGACATTTTATAGCTTTCAAAGTTATCATAATTCCTTGAAAGTGGACACATATTTCAAACATAAATTTATTTAGTTTCTGATAGTCATTACATATATGCAACGAATTGTCCTCTTCATGGATAGATAATGCTTGTATGTTTTATAGCGAAGTTCTGGGCATGAGAAAGCCCTTTTCTGACAATTCTTTCAACAACCCTTTTTATTCTTGTGAATTGGCAGGAGCCATTCTATGAGGAGAAGAAAATATCAGTCGTCTATATCATAAAATTCATCTATAAATATGAGAAGAAGCAAACATCAATCAACTTTATCATAAAATTCATCTATAACAAAATCATTCTCCATTTCCTAAGAAAGCCTGGATATTCATTTAGGGGTAGATTGAGAACTTTCATTAACCACAGGAATTGACTAGAGAGTCGTTAGTTCTTCTTCTACACTTTCAACTTGAAATAAATGGTAGATATACCCCTTGGAAATCATGTCATGTACCTGAAAGTAGATAGTCAACTTATCCTTGGATGTTACGGGGTTGCCCTTCCATTCTAGGGTCAACTTACCTGAAAAACTGAATTTATTCATACTCATAATAACATCTAAATTATCCATGTTTAACCTCTTTAGATCAACTGAAGCATTATGGGTAACAATCATTATCGTACCAATCTTGGTAAACTTATCTAGCTATAGTTGGTTTTCCAATCAGTATAAATACAACAATTAGCTTATGTAGTAACTTTGGTTCTACTTTAGCTTACTAGTAAGTAACGACATACTTAGATCAAGGTCAGATGATAGTCTGAAATCCTAGTGATTGACTAAAGCATATACGTATATGGTTTTGAACTTTGTTTGAACTAGATGTTAAACCTTTCTATCCTCACATTGACCTATAGAGGTCTATAAACTTGTCTCTAAGGATTGAATAGAGGCAAATATTGGTTCTATTAGTTGTACCATACCATCTCTATTTTTATTTAGATAGTGTCTCCTGATATGGTTAGAAATTCCACACTGGTAATATACTTCCATATCCCAACAACATAGTCTTGGATATACAATACTTTAACATAATACGACCTCATATTCCTTGAACTTAGTGTTTCGAAATTCTAGGCTAGACTGAGTTAAACATAATAGTTGAAACTTAGCTCATGAAGCCAAGGTAGAACATTATTAATCAAAGTGATCTGGTTGTTAGAGGAATTGTAGCCCAAAGCCATCCTAATATCTTGTCTATACTTATGTAAGCCTGAATTTCTTAACCTGCTTTATTCATCTATTCTGGTTTTTTGGAGTATTTAGCAAGATCAATTAACTAACACCAGAGAATCTTAAATTGGGTTAAATCACCTAAATATAGGGGAAATTGGTTACCAGTTCCTTGAAATCTAGAACTGTCTAAGCTATCAAAGGGCCTTGTCCCCATATGCTGCTACTGAAATACTACAACCTATGTTAATAACTGGGCTTAAATCTCTAATATCCTTGTTAGCTGAGCTAGATAGCTAAATTGGGGGGTGTTGGGTCCTCTTTTAAATATTCCCCCTAGAGTTGGTACAACATGAATAACTGAGATTACTGGGTTTCTTCTAACTTCTTTAGTCACTGGCAAACAAAGGTGCCAAGAATAGTAACTCATTCTGTGCTCTGGCCAAACTTCCTGACTAAGCAGGATACAACTAGTGCTTTCTCCTACATCTGTACTGGCTTGCTTAGTAGCAGTAATTGATCTAATCTCAGACATAACGTTAAATATCTATGAAGCTCGAGTGGGACCGTAATTCTTATGACTCAGCTCTACTTCTATGAACTTTTAGATGATAAAAGTGTAACCATTCCTTAATGCTCTGCAAACTCATGATTATAAATGTGGTGAACAAAATTAAGTAAGACTATACTAGACATGACTTATAGACTCCCTAGGACATGATATGCTCTGATACTAAGTTTGTCATGCCCCAAACCTAGGGAGGTGCAAGCAGCATCCGGTGCCTCACTCAATCGAGCTAGCCACTGAAACTCAGGTAACTACATAGTAGTCGGGCTGACAAGGCCTCCATGACAACACTCCTACATAACAATATGTACAGGACAGACAAAGTCACAGTAACTCAAGAAAACATGAATAAGGTCAATGAAGCCACAAACTCGACTAACAGATAATTAGTAAGCCAACAAGTCTGAAATTTGTACTATAGATAACAAGAGGATGACAAGGCCATAGATAACATATTGGTAACACATACTAACTGTCTCAACCCTCTAAGAATACCTGACTACCATATAGTCGGAATAGGGCCCAAACCTATCCATATGCTATATACATACTCAACATAATTGTACTTCTAATACCAATTGCTCCAGGGAGAATGGATCTTCCCAACCATAAGCTGATACAAAAATCTCCTATTGAAGAGGTCGATCTTGGCCTCTATATGAACCTGAAACACGAAATGCAACACCCTCAAGCAAAGGGGCGTCAGTATGAATGAAATGTACTGGTATATAAGGTAAGAATAATAATCATAAACTCAACTACAACAAGAGATAGGTATAGAATCAACCTGAAACTCTAAATACCACATCAGGAAAATAATCTGTAACTCAACTACAACACAATGTAACTCAATGCAACTCAATATAACTCAATTCAACTTAATGTAACTCAATGCAACTTAAATGCAACTCGGATGCCATAAAGGGTCTTACTCAACTTGGTATGCATGTATGCATATGTTGTGTGTGTGTATATATATATAAAATTACCCAACTAATACATGGACCAGTGGTATATAGTAGTAATAGCTACATAAGGCCTTGCCCAACTAATTATAAGTCGGTGGTAAATGCATAATAATGCCCAACTTTTTATCAATATGAATTTTGTCAGTAAAAAACTTGAAGACTTCCTCGTATAAGGAAAACAATAGCTCTAATTCTTTCTGTAAATATACTCAAATATAATCATGAACAAAATTAACAACTCCTTCACAATGTACTGTCAGTTACTCTCTATGATTATCAATCGTTAGGATTTGATAGGGATCGTAGAACTTAGTCTAGATAGATTACTCTTTACCTTCCATACTATCAACAATAAATTTCATATGATGAAAATATAATTCCTCTCGATAAGGTGCTATTCAAGACATATAGGCAACTAACAAGAGAACATAAACTCTATCTCAATATGAATGATAGTATGACAACTTTGAGTTTCAATGAGACAACAAGTATGAATAGATGTAACTTCACTTGTATGAATATATTTTGAATGATAAAACTTCTTATTCCTATGGACAAAATAGTACAATGAATATCAATAACAAGAAATAATCAGCTAAACCTATCAATAACAAGAGATAATTAGCTATTCACTAATAATTACCAACATCAATACTTCAAACAACATACGATACAACTACTACTCGATGATTTTCATTATAATAAGATTTTTTGCAATTCAAAGAAAAGGAAGCCTTTACATACCTCATGCACGTTATGGATTTGATGAAACATGTTTTCAATCCTGTGACACCTTGTATTTTTTGTAATGATTAATCCACAATGTATACATATAAGATATAAGATGTATTACCATGTATTTGTACGTGAGGAAAGGTCACGGGGTTAAGGTCATACATGGAATATAACACGAAGAAGGATGAAATACCCAATGCTAGAGGATAGGCCTATCGTGACGTGGGCTCGATAGCACCGCATGTCTTGTAGGCTTGATGGAAGGATATATATTTTATGCCTTGTGATATTTTTAGACGTTCCAAATATTTCCCTAAGTGAGCAGCTTGTCTTTACCTTTTCTTCCAAGGATTTTAAGGTGTGATTGAAGAGAAATCATCAATGGAAGCCTATTCCAAGCTAAAATCAAGCTGAAATCGCATAGAGGTCATTTGGGACATGCTTGCCTCAATAATTTTGGGTTGGTTTGTTGGGAGAATCAAAGAGGCAACACCTTGGGTACTTGGTTCTCCAATCTTAGACCACTATATTGTGTAAGGTAAGGATTTCTAAACCTCTTCTCATTGTTAATTTTAGTTTTCACATTATTATTGGAAGACGATTACCAACAATGAAAATTCTTTCGATTTTCTTGGGTTATGAACTACTTTAGGTGTTGTAAGCTGTAGAAGTTTTATTTATTTGGTTTTGTTGTGGCTTATTATAATTTTAAATTGTATTATTGTTGAGCTAACGTGTATTTATTGTGAGGTATATAAAGGTATAACCATTTTCTTCGAGTCGCACGGATTCTAGTTGTCGTATCGATTGTTCAGTTGAGTTGTTGTTATTGTCATTTTATACTATTTTGAGTATGAGATTGATCTTTATCTACTCAAGTTATAGTATTATGACCATATCAAATAAGAAGCATCAGGAACTCAATATCGTATGAATTCTAGTTATCATTTTGTTCATTAGATTGAGCTTATCATTTGTTGTTAGTAAGTCCCTTTTGAGAGGACATTGATCTTTTGCTATGTAGTTCCAAATATTCCTTTCGTAATAAGTATGAAGTGTTTAGAAATCTTTCAATGTGTGGAATCATATATCATTGTATTATTATTTTATTGAGACTTAACAACATCACATTTGTTTCAATTGTAAGATCGAGATATCTTGTTACAGTTAGTTTCCAATACTTTGTAGAAATAAATCTTGTTACAAGCTTGTTTTGTTATCAATATTTCATATTCGAGGAAGAAACAACATAGTCTAAGTGGAATCTCTCATCTTTGCTTGAGTCATCTTAAAAATAGCCGTGAAAGTTCTTGTTTTCTTTAATCTTGAAAGTTATTGAATCTTGTTCATGCTTGTTAAGTTCTTACCTAAGATGGTTAAGGTTTTGTCGTCAAGTTAGAAAGTCTCTGAGTTTGTCACTTGTGAGTACAATTTCATATGGCATATGCATTTACCATGAGATATAATCAGATGGTAAGGGCCCTATTTGGCTATTNATACTGGTCCGAGTATCAATTAGATTATATGGAAGATATTATACATAATCGGTTCGAGTATCGGTTAGATTATATGGTATGTATTATTATATACCATCGGTACGAGTATTGATTGGACATCTTTATTTATACTTACATGCATAGAAAGTTTAGTTTTATTGAGTTTCAGGTTATCCGCCCATTTTGGAAATCATAGTTTTAGGTTGTACCTCTATTTATCTTTTGTTGCAATGGCCTTATTATTTACTGTATTCAGCCTTACATACATTTCTACTGACGTCCTATTGATTGGGGCTGTTATATTTCATGCTACAATTTTAGATAAAGGTTTTGATTGCTCTTTACAATAGAATTTGTTGTTTCATCTATTGGTTGGTGTAACAACCCTTAAAATTTCCTAAGATTAGACCCTAGACTTGAAGTAGAAACCACCAGAAAAATCTACAACTTGTCACAGAATGAGTCTTGGGACAACTCATTAGATGGAACCATGAGTCATTGTCAGACTCGTGGTAAGCAGCCTGACTTTTTATGTTCTTGATGCAACGACTCAGGTGATGGGTAGTGGTAAGGAACGATAGATCATGATGTCCATCTGTCATAAGGAGAATCAGAAAGTGAGCAAAATTGGTTTAGTGACCACGAGTCATGGGATGACTTGTGGCATTAAACAACGAGTCATCCTATCTGTCGGTTAGTTGAAGATCAAAAAGTCAAAAATAGGCCTCAATGATCATGAGAGGTCACCAGAGTCGTGGTGACACATGACTACTCGTGATATAACCTGTTGTCACTAGGTGGGAGAATTTCCAAGAGAGCTTCTAGGGGTATTTGAGTAAGTTTCCATATTTTTATCTCTTAAACAAGAATATTTTTGGATTCCTAAAGAGTATATTTAAGGGTTTAAATAGTCTAAACATCTATTTCTTCCCTTACAAAGTTAATTCAAGACCATTAAGCTCTCAAATTCATCAAGAAACTTTGGAAGTCTTCTTCTCCATACTAGGGTTCTTCAAGCTTGAGTCAAGCTTAACTTTTCAGGTATGTAAGTCTAACAAAAGTGAGGATTTATAATCATCCTTATGTCCTAAATCTACGCAAGAGTTCATGGAGATTAAAGTTAGGATTTTTGACTAGATTCTTGAATTGTCTTCTTTCCTATCTATGTATGTTGAATTGCCATTGTTGAATTCTTCATATTGAGATATATCTATTGTATCTATTGATTTTTCATTTTGACCTTATTCTCTTGATTTTTGATCATTAATATATTGTTGATTGTTGATTGAAGTTGGTTCATGTCTCTTATCCCATGAACCCAATTGCATGAAATCATGATTTTAAAAGGCATTGTTATGAACGCATTGTGATTTAAGTTTAATTGCATTTTTTTTTCATAAAGTTAAGCATATTTTAAATAGAGTATGCATAAAGAGATGTTGAGAAAGAAAGTATGATTTTGAGCATCATTTACAAAGCTAAAGTGAAGTCTTGTTTTTGAAACTCATAAGATGATTTGAGCATAGAGCTCACAAGTTTTCAAAGAGATATTTTTAGCATGAGGTCTCCCTAGTTTTAAGTGATGTTTTGAGAGAAAGGCTCCAAAGAGATTTTCAAACTTTCATTATAGTTATATCTAAAGTTCTTTATAATGATATTCTTAATATGCCTCAGATAGGCATGGGTATATGAGCATATATTTTTGGATGATTATTTAGCACCGAGTGGATGAAGAGTTCAGATAAATCTAAAGACCTAGAACTATGTAGCTCACGTACAATAGGATCATGTCATTGGTTTGGGTGACTCCTCAAGGATAAGTCCCTGGTAAGGACTCGATGTTATGGATTAAAGATTATGATCGTTCTCTACCTTGGCAAGGCTTTGAGCAGCTCTGCCAACTTGAGCGAGATAGTTGGGCATCATGTACTCATTCATAATGGCGTCGGTTATAAGAAACTTATAAGAAACACCCCACGTTAAAGATTATACATTTTATTTATGAATTTTCAGATATGGTTTTGATGCACAGTTTTATTGCATAACTATTTTACTCACTGATCATACTGAGTTTTTATGCTTCATTTAGAGCTTCAATTCCAGTTATATTATATCAATCAATTATCCTTCAATTCATATACTCTAACTGCTGTTTTATTCAACCTTATTACATATCGTACATTCCACATACTGACATCATTTGGTGCTGTATCTTATAAGGAAGCAGACTCAGGAAGATAGGATTAGCAGCAGACGCAGCGCTAGGATATCAATATCATTCAGTTGTTGGCGAGGCCTACTACTTTTGAAGATTCCCCATCTTATTGAGTATTTCATTTTATAGAGCTTAAGGTAGCTGTGGGAGCTATGTCCCAGCACCTGTTCTCAATTATAGAGGCTTCATATGTAGATTTATATTTGAGTCAATAATATTACTTTATAATGTTAATTTTGGTTTCAGTTAATAAATCTTAGTTTATTTTATTGAGCCCATACAATTATTACTTTTGCTATGCTTTATTGTATTCCAAGCTAATAGTAAGCCAGACTAAAGGTTTGCTTGGATCACTAAGTGGGCTGAGTGCCGATCGATGTCCAGGGTGTTGACTCGTGACGTGAAAAACTTAGTATCAAAGCTTTAGATTCAAGAAGTCATTGGATGTCTATGAAGCTTTTTTCAGTAGTGTTCTTCTTATAGGTGTGAAGTGGGCCACATCTATAATAGGGAGACTATGAAGCGTTAGGAATTACTTCCTTTCTTTCATACTCTAGATCGTGCTATAGAGTTTAAATCTATAAGAACTTCCTCCTGACTCGTGTATTCGTGCATTTCAGATCATGCCTCCTAAACGTACTGCCAGCTAGAGAAACACAGCTAACATGCCTCCATAAACTAGGATGTAGACCAGGAATGGTCCCTGCATTCTAGTTCAAGGATCTAGTGTTGGAGCCAGGTTGGGCCGACCACTAGTGGAAGGACTCCCAATATACCGGTTCCTCAGCCCTTTAGTATGGGTACTTCAAAGGAAAAGTTCAGAGGGGCTATCCAGATGCTCACTCAGCTGGTGGCTGCTTAGTCAGGCCATCAAAAGTCAGCACCAACTAGCTTTAGTTCCCATGATTCAGGAGCATCCAGGATTGGAGAGTTCTTAAAGATGAATACTCTAGTATTCATAGGATCTAATGTTGATGAGGACCTTCAGAACTTTATTGATGAGATCTGAAAGATTCTAAAGGCAATGCATGCCACCGAGACCGAGGGAGTTGATTTTGCTTCCCACCAGTTAAAGGTTGTGGCTAATGAGTGGTATGACTTGTGGGAGATGGAACGAGGTGAGAATGCAGCCCTGGCCACTTGGGACAGTTTTGAAGAGGCTTTCCTGAACCATTTCTTCCCTCAGGAGCTGAGAGAGGCAAAGGCAGAGGAGTTTGTTAACTTGAGGCAAGGTACTATGAGTGTGAAGGAGTACATCCTTAATTTTATTCAGCTATCCAGATATGCTCCAGAAATGGTACTAGATATGAGGGCAAGAATCAGGAAGTTTGTTTTTAGATTAGGCAAGCACGTGAAGAAGTAATACAAGGACTCTCTACTGATTAGTGATATGGATATTTCTAGACTCATGCTCTATGCACAACAACTAGAGGAAAATAAACATAAGGATAGGGTAATGGGGGTAACAGTGCTCAGACTATCCCTACTGCAGGAAAAGTTTCCCAAAAGGGCACTAATTTAGGGACTAGCGGATGTTAGAACCGTCTGTATGCTATGTCTAGTCACCAGGACCAGGAGCACTTTCGGATGTTGTCACTGGTATGTTAAAAGTCTTCTCTATTGATGTATATTCTTTACTTGATTCAGGTGCTACTCTATCCTTTGTGACTCCTTATGTAGTCGTTAAGTTTGGGATCTCCCGGGAACAACTCCTAGATCCTTTTAGTGTTTTTACTCTAGTTGGTGAGTCAGTCCTAACTAAAAGAATCTACAAAGATTGTACAGTTTTAGTCCATCATAAAGATACCACAGCTGATCTGGTAGAGTTAGACATGGTGGATTTTAATGTCATTCTAGGCATGGATTGGTTGTATTTCTGTTATGCCATAGTAAACCATAGGACCCGATAGTAGAATTCTAGTTTTTCGATAAGCCGATCTTAATTTGGGAGGGTTGTCCCGTTATGACTAAGGGACACTTCATTTCATGCTTTAGGGATAGGGAGTTAATCTCCAAGGGGTGTGTCTATCATTTAGTTAGAGTGAAGGACTCTAATGTTGAGATATTGTCTCTTCAGTCAATACCAGTCGTAATTGAGTTCCAAGTGGGTTTCCCAGATGATCTCCCATGAGTCCCACCGAATAGGGAAATAGATTTTGTGATATACATTCTCCCCAATACTCAGCCTATCTCTATTCCAACATATAGAAGGGAAAGCTAAAAGAGTAGTTAAAAGATCTTCTAGATAAGGGTTTCATCTATCTTAGCGTTTCACCTTGGGGTGCTCCAATCCTCTTCGTGCGTAAGAAGGATGGTACTCTTAAAATATGTTTTGATTACCGGCAATTGAATAAGGTCACTAGCAAGAATAGATATCCCCTTCCTAGAATCAATAACTTGTTTGACCAACTTCAAAGTGTCAAGTATTTCTCGAAGATAGATCTCAGATCAGGATATCATCAGTTAAAGGTGAGGGAGTGTGATATTCCCAAGATGGCTTTCAGGATCCGCTATGGTCATTTTGAGTTTGTTGTTATGTCCTTTGGTTTGACAAACGCTCCTGCAACATTTATGGACTTCATAAACAGAGTGTTTAAGCCATATTTTGACATGTTTTTGTTATTGTGTTTATTGATGGCATCTTGGTTTACTTCAAGAGTGAGGAGGAGCATGTCAGTCACCTTAGAATAGTCCTTCAGACACTTAAGGACAAGGAGTTATTCGCCAAGTTCTCTAAGTGCAAATTTTAGCTAAAGTCAGTAGCTTTCATAGGCCATATATTTTCCAGCATGGGTATTCAGGTTGACTCTCAAAAGATTGAGGCTGTAAAGAGTTGGTTCAGACCTACAACCCCAACAGATATCAGGAGTTTCTTAGGTTTAGCTAGTTACTATAGGATATTTGTAGAAGGATTCTCAACTATTGCTACTCCGTTGACTAAGTTGATCCAGAAGGTCAAATTTCAATGGTCTGAAGCTTATGAGAAAAGCTTTCAGGAATTGAAGTCTCAGTTGACTAGTGCTCCCACTACAACACAATATATCTATAGCTACAAAATCTAAGCTGTGAATTTGAAAATCATAGCTATTTCCTAGTAATAGCCACAAAAATTCAAATTTTGTGGCTATCTATTAATTCATAAAAATTTTTAGCCACGAAAATCAAATTGACAAAGCTAATTCCTCATTTTTTTATAACTGCTAACAATCGTGGCAATAATTACCTAAATAGTCATAATTTTATTCCTACAGTAAGATTTTGTAGCTAAATCATAAGTTTTACCACGTGAGAAAAGTAATTATAGCTAATAGTAACCTTTTAGCCATAATAAATTATTTGAAATAAATATTGTACCTAAATTATATTTTTGCTTCAAGTTATAAAAATTTATGGCAAAAGTTAAATGGTATAGCTATAGATTTTTTGTTATAATAAAATTTTGTAGCTATATCAATTTTTGTCACGACTTAAAACCAACCGTATTAAGAGTAACATTTTATCCGTAATATATTATTTGAAATAAAATTTATAGCTAAAAAAATTTTCCTTCAAGTTATTAACATGTGGCAATAGTTAAATTATATAATCATAAATTGTTTGCTATAATAAAATTTTATAATTAATATTAGCTTTTGCCACGAATTAAAATTTGTTTGAG
>JACEIK010002959.1:56484-80624 GCA_018107945.1 Datura stramonium
AAATAATAAAAATATTGCTACATAAACCTATTTTCGGCCAAATTTTTGCTATTTATGTAATTTTCTTATAGATTTTCTACTTCCACTCTTCGCTCCTATCTTCAGTGACCTCAGCACAATGGCTGCTCCTCCATCAACAACGACGTCACCTTGCTAACTTCTTGGATTGATAGGTATCTATTCCTAAGTTTTTTTTTTGTGTGTTGGTAAAAAGTTTGCATTTTTAGCAATTCTTGGTTTGTGGGGTTTGAGAAAAAATGGCAGAAGAAGAGGGGTGGGGTTGGCCAAAAGATGATCTCTGGACTCATTTTGACAACTATGTAATGTTGTTTCTTTTGATTTTGTTGATATTGCTGTTCTCATTTCTATGTTCCTTTCATGGCTATCTTTGAGAGGTTCCTCAGACCACCCTCACTGTCAGAATTGACTTTGTCATGGTGACGTTGAGTCTCAGTTAGGGTTCAATCTCAAACTTGGCTATCCTACACCCAAAGTGTCTGCAAGAATTTAGCTGAATTTGTTTGGGAGCTTTTACCGTTGTTTTATTTTTCAAGTTTTTTCTTCTATATGCCAGTTGGGTTATTTCTTGTTGCATTCACCATTTGGGATTTCTAATTAGTATTTGAATTTTTCAATGAAGTTTTTTCATTTTAGCTAATGTTAATTGTGAATTAGTTAGGAAATGGTGAACTGGAAGTTGATGTTTAACCTTTCTTTTAGTATTTTGATTTTTTGTTCCTTAGAAAGATTATTTGTAAAAATTTCAACTTAATCCAATTCTAATTATTAACTCAATACTACTGAATATTAATTCACATACAATTAGAATAACTCAATATAATAAAGATCATCTCTCAAGAATAAGTAAAATTGTTAACATTAATTGATTGTAAACAATATGCAAATAAGACCTCAAAATATTTACAGTAAAAAATCTTCATCATCAGTTTCAGGTTCTGATTCAATGTCTTCAATAATATTATCAACTAAGGTAACATCAGTGTTGATAACATCAAGATCATTTCTTCTTCAGTTTAAAGTCATCATCTTCCTCAAATGCATCCAAGAATTCATTACAAGCATCTTGTTGAAAAGTATCTTCACTGATAGCACCTCCAATAAAGTAGGTAGAATGACCATTTAGAACAATTGACCAATTGGGATGAAGATTATCCTTGACATAAAAAACTTGTTCCGCTTGAGATGCAAGCAGCACAAATGATTCATTTGTTGCTAGTTCTCACTTAATGTTAACACTAACAAAATCATATTTTATCTATTTTCTCCTTTTCAAATGTGATCAACATCCCACCAATCACATTTAAACAAAATAATCTATTTACCTTCAAAATATTGAAGTTCTACTATTTCAGTAGCAATTCTTTTGACCATATGCTACTCCTCTTACTAAAACGCCACTATTTTGTTTCACCCTCTTTTGCTCAAGTAGTTTAGTTTGAAGCCTAAAACCATTTATTTCATACCCCTTGAATGTTTGAACTCTATCAACAGGACCTCTAGCCAAAGAATACAATCCGCAGCTTGCAAGTATATTTTCTTCTTTGCGCATTTGTGCAATCTACATAAAAAATTAATTAATTAATTAATAATGATAAATAAGTATTAAATATATAGGAGATTTAAATATTTCCTCACCAATCAAGCACTCTAAATAGAAGGCATATTTAAATAGACAAGCTTTAAGGAATTACCAAAAAGAGCAAAGCAAATTCTAAATCTAGACAATCAATAGATAGCAAACATTCGCATCAAGACGAGGAAAATAAATCATCAAAGAGAGGGGGAAATAAGGATACTAACAGATGTATAGGATCCAACATGCTACCCAAAAAGGAAAAAGGCAAAGACACAAAAGATAAACAAAGATTAAAAACTCATATCTGAAAGCTGCGAAGACCACAAGAAATCAAAAAACAAATATACAAGTGCGTTATCTACTCAATTATGCATAAATCAGAGCTCAAAATCTAACTAAAAAAAACTAAAAGAGAATTTATAGATCGACTTGACCGAATAGAATACGTAGATCCAAATATTAGATGGAAAGAAAGAGAGCATACTTAAGCACTGAAGGAAAGAAACAATGGCGAAGAACTACAAAGAAAATAACAAGCCAGTCAAGAGAGATATACAAAAGGGAAAGCAGACACAAAGGAAAAATACATCTCATCTGGGTAAAAATACATTGCAGAAGATGAAAAAAAGTTTTTAGAGAGAAACATCAATTGTGAATGTGGAAGATAGAATTATTTATTTTAAGCACACTTGACTTACTTTATTTTATGACCGAGTTGGACCGATCCAAACAGTTTTATTTTGGACTCAGTTACTTTATATTAATGAAACAACCCTATAGGCTAAAATTCTATTTAAAAAGATAAATAAGTATTACTAATTGTATAAGAAATACAATAAAAACTTACTCGATGGAAAAACCAATCATCCAAGTTCATGGCTCTATTATAATGCTNCTATTATAATGCTCATACTTGCTGTTATACAAATAAGTGTTTGTTAGACACTCTTTTTATTAACTATTAAATTTAACTGAACTGTATCTCGAATGAGAAATGATCATTAACAAATTTCTATTTCAATAGTAACTTAAAGATATAATTAACTATAGGAGTTGAGAGAAAGCTAATAAAATTAAATTAGCGAATACCGTAAAGAAACATACTGTAGAAGTAGTTGAACTTCTTCAGAATTTCTCAAGATGTAAAGATGAGCTTGTTTTCGCTCAAACTCTTCAAGATTTCTGGATGTATCTCGTAATAAAGGAGAACCTCTTTGTTAAATACTAATAACCACTATAAGACTCAACATGGTCACTTTCATAATTCTTGTCCGTTTGATTATACCCTTTCACACTTCCATGGAAATATCTTGAACAAAATATTAGACATTCTTCAACAATATACCCTTTTGCAATAGATCCTTCAGGTTGATTTTTATTATGAACATAACATTTCATTTTGCGCAAGAATCTGCATGATATAATATGATATAACTCAAATTCTTTCTACCATGATAAATTAACAAGACACATAAAATTAAATCAAAACTATAAATTAAAAACATACCACTCCATTAGGTACATCCACCTATTTTATACAGGTCCAGGAAGCTTAGGCTCTCCTGGAAGGTGAATGACTAGTGCACCATAACGTCAAAAAATGTTGGTAGAAATATCTTTTCTAATTTGCTCATTGTTATTGGAATTTTAGTTGCTAGTTGATTCAACACATTAACTCTTAATATTTTCGAACACAATTCTCTGAAGAAAATACTTAACCTGGTGGTAGCATCATAGACATTATTTGTCATGACTCTGCGAATTACAAAAGGAAGTAGTTTTTCCATTACAATATGAGAATCATGAATTTTTAGTCCATAAACTTTACTATTCTTTAACTTACCCACCATGATATGTTGGAAGAATAGCCATTTGGAACCTTAACAATTTTCAAGAACTTGCATACTTTAGACTTCTCATCCGATGATAAAGAATAACATGTTGCTGGACAATACTATTTTCCATCTCTTTGAGTTGGATGCAAATCTCTTCTTATACCCATCTCTTTTAAATCACGATGAGCATTCAAATTATCTTTTTTTTTTCCTTCAATATCTTGATATTATTAACAATATTTTTTTTAATATGCATCAAATCTAAATTGTGGCATATTAAATTATTTTTCAAGTAAGGAAGCTTGAAAAAAATGTTTTTCTTCCACCAGTTATGAATGCCTTTATTTTTTTGTACTTCCATTTTTTCCGAGTCTTACCAGATTTCATGTCTTCTAGAGTAAGATATTGGTTTAAAACATCATCTTCGGATAGAATTTTTTGAGCAGGTCTTCCTTCTACTTCCTCATTAATTTCGCGTTTATTACTCTGCCACTTATGATTAGATGATAAAAACGTACAAGCACCCATACAAAAAAACTTATGACCATATTTTAATCAAGTAGATGGTGTCTCTTTGCTACAAGAAAGGCAAGTCAAAGCTCCCTTTGTGCTCCATCCAGACAAGTATAAGCTGAAAAATCATTTATAGTCCATAAGAGTGCTGCCAGCATACAAAAGCTCTCTTTTTTTAAGCATCATATGTATCAACTCCACAAAACCCTAATTCTCGCAATTCATCTACCAATAGTGTTAAGTACAAATCGGTATAATTTCCAGGAGCTTTAGGACCAGGTATCAATAAAAACAAGAAGCGATATGGTTGCTTCAAGTACATCCAATGAGGTAAGTTATGTACAATAGTGATACTGGCTAAGTGCTATGAGAAACACTTAAGTTACCAAAAGGATTTATTCCGTCAGATGCTAATCCAAGTCTAACATTATGAGGATCTCTAGCAAAGACATAATTAGATGTATCAAAACATTTCCATGTCTCAGAGTCTACTGGATGTCTCAGAGCTCCATCTTTCACACATCGATCATGACGCCATGTCATGTTTGAAGCTATTTCTAATCTTAGCAATCTTGGCTTCAAGGAAAAAGTAACGTAAAACTTTTTGAGGAACTTTGTTGCTAGTCTTTCCTTGAGTATCATCATTTGTTTTTGGACCTTCAACTGATTTCCATCTAGACTCCCCACAAATCTAGCAAAATTCAGCTTTCACATTATGTTTCCAAAATAACAAACAGTCATTCTCGCAAGCATGTATTTTTTCATAATGAAGATGTAACACCCCAGAAATCCCTGGAATTACCCCCTAGATTTAAAACTTAATCATGCAAAAAATTAGGAAAAATTCCTCAGCACAAGTCACAGTATGACTCGTAAGGAGGTGGTATGAGTCGTACTAGGACTTGAGGTCCTGAGGGAAAAAAAACTTCAGTAAATCACAGGTGATTCATATGAGTCGTACTAGGGAAGTACGAGTCTAACCATGATACGTGATAGGCTCCAGAGAGTCTGATAGGAGGTGATAAGGAAACCACGACTGCATGCCACGATTGGTGGTACGGATCGTACTAACCAGTCGTGAGATTGTCACGCCCCGAGTCTATACCCTGGACGTAACACGGTACTTGAAGCAACAAGTGACCCCAAGTCAACCCCTGGTCTATCATTCACTAGCATTCTGAGAAAACATGCACAACAGAACTTTAAAGTAATAACATTAAGGAATTTTTATGAAAATTTAAAATAAAACTTAAAACATGGAAACTGAACATCTATAAGTCTAAAAGCCTTCTAACCGATGAGTTATTGTGAGAAGCCCCAGCTAACTCTAAGTCTAAAGTAAAAATGCAACTGACTATAAGAGAATGGAAATAAGGTCCTCGAATGATGAGGACTCACACTAAATCTGCGGCTGAGGAGGAGCTGAATCGTGGCGATTAACGTTGCTGAATCTGGGAACCTGCAGCTGTATCATGAAATGATACAACATAAAAGTTTGCGTTAGTACTTTGAATGTACTGAGTAAGTGAGAGATGTAAATAACATGAAAGAACTAGTAGCCGAACTGAAGTGACATGAAATGACCAACTGAAAATACTGAAAATTGATACAACTAGAATATACTGATATGGTCAATAATGATCCTGGCTGATGGTCATAAACATGTCCTAAATCTGAAAGCCTGAGTCTGAGATACTACACTGGACTGAGAAATCTGAGAGTGCACTAACTGACTAGTGGGAGAGTCTATAACCGACATATAACCACGTGAGCTAGACATGAAGTCCGATGTATACACCCCACCAGTAGGACCCAATATACCTTGCCAGGGTGTAAAGTCATGAAATGGGTGATCACAAAAGTTTGGGGCCAATCAGGCCAAGTAATACTGTAACCTATGCTGGCAACGTGGTTCTGGCAACCTGGGTGCGCTAGAACCCTGGCCCTCTTGGTGCTAAGTTCTACTCCCACTGGAAAACCTAAACTGAACTACTAGATTGGTAGCTCGAAACTGGGGCCCAAGACAAGTCAGGGACATATAACTGAAAGTACCATGAGAGTCTTACCGGATCAGATTCTGAAACTGGGTTCTAGACTGGTCAGAGCTGCTTATTTGGAAGCGTCGTAACTATCTAAGAACAAGTTGTAACTGAACTGGGGTTCTGGGGCTGGTCATAGCTATATAACTAAAATGTCATGACCGCCTAATGGACCAAATAACTATAATCTAAATCTGATAACTGAGAGGAACCACTGACACCTCGAAAAAAGACTGAAGTCAAACTGATCAGTTGACAATTTTTTGAAATATTCTGAAGAGATTCTACGTTCTAACTGGTCTGAACTACTAGCAGCTAATAGAGAACTCAACTTATTCCAACAACACGGGAATTTCATAATATGGAAAAAATTTAAGAATTAAAGAAATCTCATTCGACAAGGATAAAATCATTCTTATCAATAGAATAATTGCTCAACATAAATATAGTAAGAATTTCTAGGAAATTCAGCTCAAAACATTCTTCATTTACTAGATGGAATTTAATAAGAAAAAATCATTACTCGAAAGTTAGGGCTTAAATTAACTTTTGTACGAACATTGACAATTTAATTAAGAACTTATGAAGATAATATGAACAACCAACATGGATATTATTCCAGGCGAAATAAACAAAAAATAACATGGAATTCATTCGTATTTGAAAGCTCAGGGCTAAAACTAATAAGGGAGTTACGAGAGGATATTGGGGGACACAAGGAAAGGACAATTCCCTTGTTGAATTTCCACATACCTGACTAAAATTCACCCAGAGAAGAGGACTTGAACTGCTGCAATAGATGAGAACCCTAAGCTTTCTTGAGAGTTTCTTAAGAGGACTTTCGATAAGTTTGTTGAGAATAAATGTGAGAATGAGGGGAGGAACCGTCCCAACCTTCTAATAAGTCTGAATTTACGTCAAAACGACGTAGTTTAGAGCTTAGGAGAATAGAAAATTACTAAATAGCCCTTAGAAATTCGCTAGGAAAAACTTTCAGGTGCCCCTAACGGGTGACCTACCGGGTCGTGGTGACTGACCACGACTTGTGGCCACTCCTGTCAGGTACACTGCTTGGGATCCTCAGTAGGTCACCACGAGGGACCTAACGAGTTGTGTTCTATGACCACGACTCGTGGTCACTAGTCGTGGACCACATTGTCTCATTCTGGAGGTTAATGCTAAGTATAGTAATGAGTTACTTAATGAGTCGTCGGCACAGATAATGACTCATTGCACTCACTCGTCAAGTACACTGGTCAACTAAATATATTCCCAACTCAAGCCTGACCACGAGTGACTTAACAGGTCGTGGTCAGTGACCATCACTCGTGATGTCCCTCGTTGGGTGCACTGCTTCTCATTTGCAAAACTTACTCCTTCTTCTCACAACTGACCTAACGAGTCGTTAGGTATCATAACGACTGGTTAGGTGGGTCATCCTGTAGCATTTCTATAGCTTTTTAAAGATTTTCTGATTTAAGTCCCGGAATTAGATTTTGAGTTTTCGAGGCATTACAGAGATGAGTTTCAGAGAAGTGTTCAGGAGATTTTGGGAAATCACGGATCGTGGTATGACCCATAGTATGATTGCACGAATTATTGTACGCTCCTGTGAAAAACATCAGAGAATTGTGTTAGGTAGGGCCCCTACTCATGAGTGTCAGTATGGATCATATGATCCTAGTACGACTCGTAGGATGGGTCGTACCACCGGAAAAGTAGATTTTTAAAATTATTTTCCAGGGATATTTTTATAAAATTCTAAGTTTCTAACTCCTAAAGTATTGGGATTAGTTAGAGGGGGATTTAGGGGAGTAGTTGACTCTCTCTCCTCATTGTTTCCTAATCACTCAGACTTCCACCGTAAGAACTAAGATAGGTTTTTTTAGGGCAAGAGCTAGGGCTTCTGCTTCCTTTCAAGATTTCAAGAGCTTTCTCAAAGGATTCTTCTTCAGGTATGTGAGGTTTTAAAAAGTGTATCCTTTCACCCTTGTTCTCAAAATATCTAGTGAACCCTAGCTTTCTTTGAAGTTCCCTAGAAATCATGGCTTAGGGTTCATGTTCAGTTATGAATTCTCGTTTTACTTTAATGTTCTATAGCCTCCTATGATTTCTAGTATATGATACTTCATGATTTTACAAACTCAGTTGTAAATTATACTTTAATGACATAGTTACACATGATTCAAGTTTATTATATAAACGTGTATTTTTCTTCTATATGTCTTTGAATTAGGATGAATTCATATGTCAGTCTTTGTGATTTTATAATGATTTCAGTATACAAATGTTGACAGCGTAATCAGTATTTTTAGGATCTTTAGGCTATTAGAATACTAGCAGATAAAGTTTCTGACTTAGCTTTAAGAACACTAGTTTTTGAGCTATCTATAAATTATTAGTAAACTTATCATTGGGAGTAGTTTTTAGCACCTAGATGGTCCTGGGTTCAGCATACCCAGGGTCTAGAACTACGTGTCGACCATAGGTTATTAGCCAAAATGGGTATCAGTTTAGTGACAACATCAGCCATGCCTTTATACCCTAGCAAGGTATATTGAGTCCTTCCGGTAGATCTTATACATCAAACTCCACGGTTAGCTCATGTGGTTATATGTCGGTTAATATACTCTCTCATTATTCAGCACAGTTATAGTCTTAGTCACAGTTACAGACACAGCTTTTAGTACATGTACATGACTCTTAAATCAGTTTTTTTGTACTTTTAATACGTATTTTTCAAACTACTATTCCATAGCAATATTTATGTATCTTAGTAAGGGTCATGGTACTTAAGTTCAGTTATGCATTTTAGTACAACTCTTCAAATTATCAGTATGTTCTATATATTCAAGTTTCATATCTCATATATTTAGTACATTCAAAGTACTGACCGCATACTTCTTATGCTATAGGCTCAGCCTCTCAGGCTTAGCAGCAGGGTTAGCTTCTCCTTCAAGCTTATTGCAATAGAGTTCCATCGATGAGTCCTCATCTTTTGAGGATTGAAGTTTTCATCTCAGCACTTGTAATTTTCAATTTTAGTTTCAAACATTAGAGTTAGATGGAAGTTTTTCCCAGCTACTCATCAGTTTCTTTTAGAAGGATTTCAGAAAGAATATGTTAGTTTTATCTTGAATTCCAGTGTTTGAGCAAATGTCAGTAATTTATCAGATACTCTTTATTTATTCAGTAATTGGGTTATTGTTTTTAAACAGCTTTCGTTTAATATTCTTTCTAGTAGATCAATCTTAATAGAGTTATTCTATGCCATGAGTTTTCTTAGGGTCACTTATGATCCTAAGTACCATGTCGCGTTCAAGGTGTAAACTGGGGTCGTGACAAACTTGTTATTAGAGCACAAGGTTTAGAGTGTCCTAGGATGTCTAAAAGCCACGTCAAGTAGAGTCATTTTCATGAGTTTGAAGTGTGCCACACATATGAGGGAGAGGCTACGAGGCATTTTAGGAAAAATCTCTTTATTCATGATTTTTATCGTGTGTAGAGTTTTAGTCTCTAAATTATCCTCCTAACTTATGCTCTACCATTTTCAAGATACAATGCCTCCCAAAAGAGGAAACATAAGGAGGAACCATAGTACTAACTAGCCAAGCCCCACTAGCTCCAGCAGTCCCTTAGGACAATCAGGTGTAACATGCAGAGTTCCAGATTTCTATTCAAATGTTGGCTCAGGCGATGACCAATCAAGTCAGCCAGTAGGTCATCATACCTGTCAATGCTAATGATTCTGCAGCTGTTTCTAGAGTCTGAGATTTTACTCGGACGAATCCCCTAACAATTCACGGGTCTAAGATAGATGAGGACCCGCAATATTTCATTGATGAGGTTGGGAAGGTCACCCAAATCATGGGTGTTACTTCTGTCGAAAGTCCAGATTTGGCTGCCTATTAGTTGAAAGGGGTGGCGTAGATATGGTATAAGAAGTGGAAGGAGGAAAGGCGGAACGGTGCATGTCCGGTGGAGTGGGATGAGTTTATGACTATATTCCTTGATAGATTCTCTTATGGGGAGTTAATGGAAGCTAAGGCCTCTGAGTTTTTGAACTTGAAGTAGAACAACCTGACAGTGCATTTGTATGCATTAAAGTTCACTCAATTGTCGAAGTATGCTCCAAAAATGGTTGTGGAGCTGAGGGCTCACATGCTCAAGTTCATGAATGGAGTCCTAGACTTGGTAGTCAAGAAGTACAGGATTTCCATGCTTATCAATGAGATGGACATCTCCAGACACATTATCCATGCACAGGAGATAGATGCGGAGAAACTAAAGGAGATAGAGAGGGATAGTAAGCGGAAAAGGATAGGCCAGTTGGAGTATTGCTAGTAGAGGTCAGGTGGTGGAAATCGCCCCCAGAAGCAACAGAGACCTCCAACACCCTCATCAGCCAATGCTCCTTCTTCCAGGCCCCACAAGATCGGAGGGGTACAACATCAAGCTCCCGGTCTCAGAGCCATGTCTCAGTAGCCGCGCTTTTCCAATATGTTTTAAATGTGGTAAGAACCATCCGGGTGAATGTCTTCTAGGAAAAGAGGGTTGTTTTGGTTGTGGCCAGCTGGGTCACAGGTTGAGGGATTGCCTTTTTACAGGACGAGGGAAGGCCCAATCTACCACATCAGCAGCTCCGCCAGGTCTCTCATCTCAGTAGGGTAATACCTCAGGTACGGGTGGCATTCAACATTAGAATCGCTTCTATGCCCTATCCTCCCGTCAAGACCAAGGGAACTCACCTGACATAGTTGATTCCACCCAAATCACACCTCGCAATTCAGATATAAAGCAGTCGATGTCAAATATAGAACCCAACAAAGGTTGAGATCGATCCCACTGGGAATATGGAAAGAACTTAAGTTAATGTGATTAGCTATTACTATCGGATTGCTTATTTCCTTGGGGGGGGGGATAAAATAATAAATAAGAGTAAAGACTACTAGATGTTTAAATCAATTTCAGTTTGTATTCAATCAACAAATGGACTAGGATTGTATTCCCCAAGACATCATAACCACAAGGCCTTTTACACTAGTGATCTATTCTTGTGTTTAACATGCAATATTGGTAATTTAGGTTCACTTAAATGATTGGTCTCCTATCGAGATGATTATCACCACGCAACTTGGTTTGTATACGGGTGTATGCTTAATTAACCCTTACCCTTAATATCATATTAGCTATTCCCGGACAAGTTCAAGCTATTAGATGAGGGTTGATAGCCTCAAATCTCTGTTGTTAATCCCTTTTCCAATTCACTGCCGCCTTGATCCAGTAAGTAAGAATAAAGCAAGTTCCAATGTTTGCAACCGTTAAGAAAAAATGAAAATGGAGGGAAAAAAATACATGTATTAAACCCCGTTCAAGAATCACTAAGTGTTTTACCTATGTGTGTTAATTCATCCTAGTTCCTACAAACCTAGTTATGGGTTTAGCTGCTCATGCTTGAATAATCACAATAACAAAATATAGAATAAATCATAATTGTAACTTACAATTATTCGTAGAAGAAAACCACGTGAATTGAATATAACTCCAAAATCGATGAACAAAACTCCAATGTCGTTTGATTCCCAAAATCAAGAACAAAATTACAAACTTTGTTTCTTGAACCAAGAATGATTGTTAACAATACTAGAATTCACGTGAAAGTTGGTAAAAATAACTTTGTACGAAAAATAAACCTAAAAATTATATTTATAGTTTCAAACAAATCTTATCCTAACTAAACTAGGATTCCATGTGGGCAGGGGTAACGGGCCAAGTAACGACTCGTTAGGTCGCCTAACGAGTCGTGGCTAGTGGCCTTGAGTCATTCTCAGCAATTTGCCCAGTCCTGGTGATGGGTCACCTAACGACTCGTCAGGCCTGGGCACGAGTATTATGTCTCTCGTGCCCCTGGCTCACCAATTCCTCTAGTGCACTTGATGGATTCCCACAGTAATTGATGATGAGTTATCACTTCACCCGATGACTCGTTATATCACTCATTGCCTTCACTAGACACTTCTTCAGATTTTCTCCTCCTAGTCTCCATGACTGTCACAATGACTCGTTACCTGACATAACAGTTTTTCCTTCAATTCATTAAGTACACTGGATCTTCTTCATCAAGCTTTGATTTCTTCCCACCACTCCAGGCACGAGTCGTTCCTTGGGACGACGACTCGTGGCCTGGCATCATCCTCCAATTTTGTCCAATTTTTTGCTTTGCCTATTTCTCGTTCCGGACCTATTTTCCTAAAAAATTCAACACAAACGCATCATATCTACATAAACATACTCGGAATGTGCATAATTTCTTGGTTTTAAGCATCAAAAGTGCCGTAAAATCACGACACATCAACACCCTCAACTTAGAACTATTGCATGTCCTCAAGAAAAGAACAAAATAAAATAAACTACTTCGATGCTTCAATCAAAAGAACTTTAGAAAACTTACGACAGTCATAACTCTTCATCAAATCAAAATTTCTAACCCCCTCTTTATCATACAAACTCAAATCATAATGTATATGCAAAATTTTCAACCATGATACAGAGGAATCAAAACATGGCAAAATACTATCACTTGCAACCATGCACATAAATCTAAGATGTTGACCCAGACAGTTTGCAGACGATTTTGTTGACCAAATACTCTCACCTCAAAGAAGTCCCACACTCACTCATGTGTATATGATTATATCAATATATTTCTCTTGGGACTAGGTAAAATCACACTTGCTCTCACAAATAAATTCTAACGGTGTGCAGCAATGTCATAGGCTTGCCTTTACTTTCAATACCTCAATTTTCAAACAGGTAACCAGGATCACTATAGGACTTTTTAAGGTTGTAATGTAGACTCGGGTTCGGGTATGGTACATATGGTACTAGTATCTTAACCTTCCTTGGCACTACACACTCCTTGACTCCATTTTTAACTTTTTTTCATATTTTCTCCCTTATTCCTTTCTTATTTTATTTTCGTTTGCAACTACGAGTGAGGTTCTTCTTCTTTTCAAACATTCATTGATTTAACATTTTTCTTTTCTTTTATTGCTCTTTTTCTCTTCAACATTTTTGTTTCTTTCTTTTCTTTCATTACACAGACCGTACCCGCTCTTTCATTTTCATTACCCAATCTCATTCCACCCTACTCTTCTTAATCACCCTTATAAGAGAAACCCTCAACTTAGGCGATTTTCCTGAGTTGACGTTCACAGTGTCCAAGAAGGGACCAGGACCAAAACAAATTCATTTTTAATCAAAGCAGGAAGGTGAATTGGTGTTAACAAAAAGAAAGGCACCTGTAACTATGCAAGGCGCTCATCCATGTGTCTCTTAGAAGCATCTAATCTTCCATGCATTGAGCTAGAGAGCACCTCTATTTATTGGTAAACCAAGGCTCGACTTTCTCCATTAGCACCTTTACCTGTAGAGTCGTGTGTGCTTGTTGTTTCTCAGCCTATGCCAGCTATCTAGCCATTTCGGTTGGGAATTCTTTGGAAATGTGACTAGATCAGTTGAAGGAGCACTTAAGGGTGCAACAGGTGGGTGAGATTCAGCTGTTTTGGATAATGACTCTAAAATCTCTGCAGGTGCAGGAATACCAGCTGCATCTGTAGCCTTAGGCTAGCTACCCATCTCTCTGGCCTCCGTGGGCTCTGCCGCCATCTCAGTAAATACAGCAGCCTCAGTATGCATACCACTACTAAATGCCTCTGCTAATATAGTCGCTCCGGCAGATGCAGCAGCCTAATTCCTTACTCTCGATATCGAGTTTGTGTCATCTCTTATCAGCCCAATATCGGTTATCTTGTAGACCACTATGCACTGGTCAACGATGGCAACTCTGGAATCTTTGACTCTTGGAAGAGTCTATCAATAAGACATGGAAAGGGAATGGTAGTGCCATCATTGATTGCCCACTCTCAAATCACATCAGAAATATACCGCGGGAAATTTATGGCATACCCTTCCATAATACTAGCTACCAATGCGGCTTTGTCAGGTGAAAGAATGTTATCATTGCTGGTTGGTACCAACCTATGACGAACTAGTGACCACCAAAACTTAGCTTGAAAATTTAATGTGGCCTTCTTTATCTAGGACTCGATGCCATGCAACCATTCTACCAACGGAGCTCTTGTGGCAATGACCCGTGACAGCCAAGTGTATTGCCTGATTCACTCCTCACTATTCAGCTTCTTAGTCTTGAATTTATTGAGCTCAAATAGTTTGTGATCAAACTCGGCTGTGTTCATCGGGGCATGATAGTCTGGCCCATAAAGTAGTCTGGAGATGGTCCTCTCAAATATGTCCGCAGGCGTCTCCCGAACCAACACCTGTGCTAAAGCAGGCCTGTTTTTTCAGTCTTGACCACCCGATGCTAGATGTTGTAGTGTGGCTGCATAAGCTACTTAGAATTCTCTAACCAGGCAGGGGTTGTAGCTTCCTGATGTCTTGGCCAACCACCTGAACCTGTATTTGCTGAATAAAGCCTGAAGCTCAGCGAGGTCCTTTAGCCCGGTGGTGACAAGCCTGGTCTCCTCGTAGATGCTCCTCTTTGGATGTCCTTTGTCATTCGGAGCAATGTCCCTGTTGTATATAACCCTCATACCATGAACACACTATCCCCTCACGTGTCTTGTTTGATCATTGGATGTGTTCGATGTCTCAGTCAATTCATCATCTGTGCTCCCTTGTTGAGCACGTGACTCATCAGCTACTTCTGTGTTATGCGCAGCTATGGTTCCCTCGGCAGCATTCTCATTTATTCGGCTTGGTGGGTCTCTTGCCAGTGGAGTAGGAGCATCAACCAGGGCTATCGGATTTGTAGATTGTTGAGCCCTAGCCCTGGTTGATCTCCTCACCAGCCGCTCTTCTGACACTTCATATTACTCCTCCGAGCTGCTCGACTCATCGAAGGAGGAGGGCGCGTCCCAAAGTCTATGGTATGACGGTTGACTCCTTGCCAGCACTTGCTTCTTGGCCGGACCTTTATTTGGTGTAGCCCTCGGAGCCATTGTACCTGTAGAATATCAATTAGTATAAAAGATGAGATGAAACATAATCAACTCTTAACTATGTCTATGTAGACAAGACGAGTGACTTGATGAGTGGTTTCTATTGGCCACGACTCGTGAGGTCAGTCGTTGTCTCAGGATGTGTTCCTTTCTTGTTGGACCAGTGGACTTAATGACTGGTCAAAACTAGTCGTTACCAGAGGCAACGAATCGTTAGGTCAGTCGTGAGGTACACTGGTCACCTAGACCAATTTCCACTCAAGACGAGCTATATGACGAGTCGTGAGATGATACCACGACTCATTACATGGCTCGTGCTCAAGAGTTTTATGAAAAGTAACATTACCCATGTTCCATATCAATGAATTTAAAGTTCCCACAAGCACAAATCATCGTATTCATCAAGGGTTCCGTAAAATAAATTTCTTCCAATGTATTGCCACTAGGGTTCCGTAAAACTCATGATATTTAGTCAATTTTTACAGTCATTATATGAGAAAATAGATGGAGAAGAGCATAACATAAGTAAATACTCACAATGATTTCGAGTTGAGCAGGAGAGAGATTTGAATTTAGAAATCGCAATTGAGTGTGATACTTGAGCAATTGAGTGCGATCGTGTGTGTGAGTGCTTTGAGAGTGAACAATGTGATCTTAGAATGGTGGAGAGGTAGGTAATGTTAAATTTAAATTTTTGGCTTTAAATTTAAGGTGAGAGTTTGTAGGGAAAGAAAATCGAGTGATTTTATACGTATTAAAACAACTATTTACCCAAATTGTGTATGGGTTGGGTCGGGTGGAAGTTAATTAAAACATAGCATGACCCACGTAATGTTTAGTTAGGTGGTGAAATGACTCGTTTAACCCTTCGTGTAGTGGCTTAAGATTAAGGTCTTACCTGGGACCTAAAAACTCATGTAACGACTCGTGGTTCTACCCAACGAGTCGTGGCCTGAGTCGTAGGACCTGAAATGTGATAGCTTCCTAACGGGCTACTTAACGAATCGTTTGGTCACTCAACAATTTGTTAAGTCAGTCGTTGTCACCTTTCTCAATTTAATTCCACCTGTGATCCAGTAGACTTGATGGAAGACCTCATGATTCATTGCCACTAGCAATGACTCATTTGGTCAACCGTTGTCTACACTGTTTTATGCAGCAATGATGACGATCCAGTTAACCAGTCATTTGGTCAGGTGACGACTCGTTCTGTTAGTTTTGACACCAGCAACTCAACTTTAGATTTACAGTTTTAACTTCAAATTTCCATCTTAATCACCTGCACACATCAAAACACGTAAACACTATATTTTTCTTACAATTAAAACTTGGGTTGCCTCCCAAAAAGCGCTTGATTTAACATCGCGACACGACATGGGTATTTTGACTACTCAGACTTCACCAAAAAACCTCCATGGGTTGCCTCCGATATAGTGCCTAATTTAACATCACGGCACGACGTAAGTCCCTGAGTTACTCAGACTTCACCCAGAGCCTAGAGATCCACCAGCTTTATTTCTTCGCTTCTCCCCGGATATGCTTTCACCCGTTGACCGTTAACTTTAAAGAGCTTTCCCTCATGATTTTCCAGTTTGATTTTCCCATGGGATAATACTTGAACCACTCTAAAAGGCCCCAACCATTTGTACTTCAACTTGCCAGGAAACAAGCGAAGCCTAGAATTGAATAGTAACACCATGTCACCTGGACTGAACTCTCTTTTCTCGTTCTTCTGGTCATGCTGAATTTTTATTCTTAGTTTATAATTTTCAGAACCCTCATAGGCTTTCAAAAAAAATCATCTAGCTCATTCAACTGATCAAGCCCCAAGTTCGCAGCTTTGTTCCAATCCAAATTCAGCTTCTTCAGTGCCCACATAGCTTTGTGCTCAAGTTCAACCGGAAGATGACATGCTTTTCCATAAACAAGCTGATACAGAGACATAACTATAGGAGTCTTGAATGCGGTCCGATAAGCCCATAAAGCATCATCTTGCTTCCTTGCCCAATCTGTCCGGTTAGCATTCACAATCTTCGCCACGATGGTCTTAATCTCCCGGTTTGTGACTTCCACTTACCCACTAGACTGCGGATGATAGGGTGTTTCCACCCTATTTTTTACCCCATATTTTTCCAATAAAGAGCCAAACAATCGGTTACAGAAGTGTGAACCCCCATCACTAATGATGGCTCTTGGAGTCCCGAATCTAGCAAATATACTCCGGTTCAAGAATGTTGTGACACTCTTCCCTTCATTATTTGGAGGTGCAACTTCTTCCACCCATTTTGAAACATGGTCAACAGCAACACGTATGTACTTCATCTCGTTTGAGCTCACAAATGGGCCCATGAAATCAATACCCCATACATCAAATAGCTAAATGACTAGAATGGGAGTAAAAGGAAGCTCATGCCTCCGCGATATGCCTCCTTGCCTTTGGCATGCATCACATGCCTTAGAAAAATCATGCGCGTCCTGGTGAATTGTTGGACAATAATACCCACATTGTAGAATCTTATGGGCCGTGAAAATCCCACTGTGGTGACCCCCAACAGGGGATGAGTGGTAGGCCTCCAGTATATAAAGCATATCTACCTCAGGCACGCATCTTTGAATCACCCCATCAACACATATGTGAAATAAGTAGGGCTCATCCCAGAAAAATTTCTACACATCAGACATAAACTTCTCCCTATAGTGAAAAGATAAGTGCTCCAGTAGAACATCGCTCACCAGATAATTAGTAAAGTCTACAAACCATGGGATGAGATCTAGTGAGGCCGCTAAAACATGCTCATTTGGGAATGCATCATCTATGTCATGCTCATCTCAAAGTGCTGCATCAGGTTCTAATCTTGATAAGTGACCGCCACCTGGTTTTTAGTCCCTTTTCAGTTTTTTACCTCAAACTCAAACTCTTGTAGCAGAAGAACCCATAGAATCAACTCTGACTTGGCATCCTTCTTTTCCATTAGATATCTCAAAGTTGCATGGTCTGTATGACTATCACCTTAGTTCTAAGCAAGTATGCCCGAAACTTCTCAAATGCAAAAACTACAACCAACAACTTTTGTTCTGTCACAGTGTAATTTTTTTGAGTTGCATTTAAAGCCTTGCTAGCGTAATAAATAGGATGGAAAATTTTTTCACGCCTCTGACCCAACGCAGCTCCTACGGTCACTCCGCTAGCATCACACATAATCTCGAATGGTAAAAACCATTCCGGTGCTACTATTATTGGGGCAGTGGTCAATCTTTCTTTCAGGCATTCAAACACCTTCAGACATGCCTCATCAAAAACAAACTTCACCTCCTTATCAAGCAATTTACACAATGGATGTGAAATTTTGGAGAAGTCCTTGATGAATCTTCTGTAAAACCCTACATCACCCAAAAAGTTTCGAACACCTTTCACAGAAATTGGAGGTGGTAGACTAGCAATTACCTCGATGTTGGCCCGATCCACCTTATTACCCTTACCAGAAATCCTGTGGCCTAGCACTATACCTTCTTTGACCATGAAATGACATTTTTCCCAATTAAGCACCAAGTTGGTCTCTTCACATTGCTGTAGCACCTTGCTCAAATGAGACAAACAATCTTCGAGTGAATCTCCCACCATCAAAAAGTCATCCATAAAGACTTCAATGATGTCTTCCACCATGTCACAAAATATGGACATCATGCAATGCTGAAAAGTGGCGGGTGCATTACATAACCCGAATGACATCCTCTTAAAATAAAATGTACCATATGGACAAGTCAATGTGGTCTTCTCTTGGTCTTCGGGGGCTATAGAAATCTGATTGTACGCCAAATAACCATCAAGAAAATAGTACCATCCTCTGCCTGCAAGTCGGTGTAACATCTGGTCCATGAATGGCATAGGAAAGTGATCTTTTTGCGTCCATTAGTTCAAATTCCTGTAGTCCATGCATACTCTCCAACCGGTGACTGGTCTTAGAGGAATGAGCTCATTGTTAGCATTTGGGACCACCATGATTCCTCCCTTCTTCGGTACACACTGAACTGGGATCACCCATTTGCTGTTTGCAATACGATAAACCACACCTACATCCAACCACTTGATAATCTCCTTCTTGACCACCTCTTTCATAGGTGGATTCAACCTATGTTGATGTCAATTCTGAGAATAGAATATGGCTCTAGCTGGATTTTGTGACTGCAAATACCGGTTGTGATTCCAATAATGTCTACAATGGTCCACCCGATGGATTTTTTATATCTCTTCAAAATGGAGACCAAAGCCTCCACTTTCCATTCCTCCAAGTCATCTGCAACAATGACTAGTAAAGTGTTACCAGTTCCCAAAAATACATATTGCAAATGAGAAGAAAGTGCTTTGAGCTCCAATACCGGAGGCTCCTCAATAGATGGCTTAGCCGGTGGGTTCACATGATTCTTCTGGTCAAGATCAATCTTCTTTGGATCATAAATTTATGACCCCATGCCAGCAAGTGCATTAACAATCTCCTCACCCCCATGGATCTCCTCAGCACCAACATCAATCAAAACTGTTGCTAAGTCATCAAGAATCAAAAACTCTTCAATGGGCATAATTGGGAATTCAGGTTCCATAACATCAATTATTGAAACCACTCTAATATCATTTGGTTGCTTCATGGATCTGCATACATTGTATGTCACATCCTCGTTGTTCAATTAGAATTTGAGTTGTCCAGCCTCCATATCTACAAGAGCACATTCGGTGGCGAGGAATGGCCGCCCCAAAATAATGGGGACCTCAAAATCAACTTCACACTCCAGGATGACAAAATCGGCCGAAAATATAAAGGAATCCACCTTCACTAGAACATCATATAGAATTCCCACCAGATTCTTCACCATACGATCTGCCATCAAGAGCCGCATTGTAGTCGATTTGGGGGCTCCCAAGACCAACTATCTGAACATTTCTAGCGGCATTAAATTAATACTAGCTCCCAGATCACACACTGCCTTAGAAAAATTAAAGGCTCCAATAGTGCACGGTATGGTGAACGCTCCAGGTTCTTTCTTTTTCTGAATAAGAGAACGAGATGCTATTGCACTACAGTGGTGCAAACTATCTACAGGTTCAAAGCTTACAGTCCTCTTTCTATTGACAAGATCCTTCATGAATTTTGCATAGCAGGGCATCTGCTCAAGTGCCTCGACTAATGGGATGTTCACATTTAATTGTTTCAACATGGAGATTGTAATACCCCAAAAGTGCCCAAGATTAGACCTGGCATCAAAATTTGAAGTTGGCTGAAAAAATGGGACAAAAGGTCACAAGGCGGGTGATGTAAAGACTCATGGTTGGAAACCACTGGTAGTTGTTAGCAGTCGTGACAGGAATAGGACCTCAGCAGTTGGGGATACCATGGGTCATCCAATGACTCATTGTGAGAAGTGATGACCCGTGGTCACCAATCGTGGTTTGGATTGCCAGATGTTCTAGTGGATATAATAGATGGATACCAAGACTCGTTGGAAGCAACCACGAGTCATGGTGAGGCTCGTGGTAAGGGAAGTTCACATTTTCAGGGAAGCGAAAGATTATTGATCTAACGACCCGTTAGAAGGAACCATGACTCTTCCTGTCGAGCCATGGTGTGAATCTAAGGATAAGTTCAGGGCAGTGGATACAACGGACCGTACCATGAGTCATGGAACATGACTCGTTGGTACGTCCGTGGGATCGACCAATGTAGTTTTCAGGATAATTTCATTAAGGGAATTTTCGAATTTTCCATGCTATGAGACCCTAAACTACGTCGTTTTAGCTTATGAAAGTTGGGTTTTAGGGGGATAATTTATTATAAGTCCTCATTCGTGCATGCAAGAACATAGAGAGGTAATCTAATGTGATTCAAGGCTCTTATCTTCAAATTCTTTCAATTTCCTTCTTGAGCTTTCAAGGGAAGCTAAGAATCAGTTACTCCGGGTATGCAAGGCTATCAATGGGTGATTTATTCCACACCCATGCCCATCCTCATTGATTTTTACAAAATATTTATTAAAAACTCATTGAATTTTGAAGATGATTTTTATAAAGGTCTAATGAGTTGATAATGGGTTTTGGGATTTTAGAATCTCACCATAATCTAAGGGTTTTGATCAGTTTTTATTATTTAAACCATTTTTAAGTTTATCAATTTTTGACTTCTATGAAATTAAGCCTAATTATGCATGGCCCATGATGAATCAATTTGTGATCTTCTCCTTAAATGATGATTTATGAACCCAACATGATTTAAGATTTGAATTATGGATTTATAATATTACCTGTCATGATTTTATGAATTCCAAGCTATATGCATGATTTACAAGTATGTATGAACCTTATGAATCATGAATTATGTTTTGGCCGATTCACGGGCCTTATTTCATGGCTAGTTCACGTATGTACAAGTATGTTTATTATTTCATGATTTAACTAGCCCATGAATTCATGCATGTTATACTATGAGAACTATATATGTTTTGGGGGTAGTATCGAACACCGAGTAGGTTCGAGGCTCAGGTTAAGCCCCGGATCTCATGAACTACGTGCCACCATAGGTATATGGGACCCCTTTCATGACTGTCCTCGGCCCAAATGGCCCTTTCTTCATGGTGATATCACACTTTCATGATCCTACCCTTGGAAAGGTACGAACACCCTCCTAACTAGGGTTACAAGTCGGGCTTCATGTGTTCTCATGTGGTGTATGTCTGTTAAGAGAATCTTCCACTGTTCCTCATGATTTATGCATGTTATGATTATGTATATTGGCTCAATTCCCATTCAATAAAGCTTTTCTCTTATGATTATGAGTACGATTGAATTACGAATGTTTTGAAAACCTTGAGCCTTATGTTATGTTATGATGTTTATGATATGAGCATGATGTCCTACTCTTATAATCATTTATGAGTTTTATATGTTTTAAATATCCGTTTTACTTACCTTGCATACTCAGTACATTCCACGTACTGACTGCATACTTTTTATGCTGTATCATTTCATGATACAGGACCCGGCTCTTAGGATAACCCTCCTCAGTAGTGCTTCTGAGATTGTTATCAGCGTATTTGGTGAGTACTCATGTTCCAAGGGCTATATGTTCAGACTCTATGCTTTTCTTTCGGTTTCAGAATTGTTGGGTTAGTTTGGGAAGTTGTCACATCAGCCCGTCTTTCATGATTAGAGGCTTTTCAGACTACAAGTTGTATTCAGCCGTCATATATGGATTATGTATTGTCCTTTCTCTGTATTTATGACATGATTATGTTTTCTTACGCTCATTCTTCTGCTTATGTGATTGAATTAGATGTATGCTCATGCCATGGATTGACTTGGGGTCTCTCGGGGCTCCTTATCTCATGTCTATGATCCGGGTGTATGTTCGGGTCATGACAGATATGAATTTTTGATACTTCCCATATTCGACCTTTTTCTTCAACAACTATGGAAAAGGGGGAGGGGGTCTAGGAATAGGTGTGAACTTTTACGGTGTCTCCTTCTCCTTCTCATTGCTACATCCATGCTCCTTTGCATTAATAGGAGCAGTCTTCACCATTGAATCATCAACCAAAATAGGATCCTCGGACTCTGCTATCCTATCATCATCAATCAATACGGGCTCTTTTGTCATATCAGTCACAATCGGCCTCGGAGGATCAACTGTCGCCTTCCCACTCCTAGTAGTGACTGCCATGCAGTGACTTTCATTTTTCAGATTTTTTACTATGTTGTTGGGAAGTGTGCCTTTATGCCTCTGATTCATCATAATAGACATTTGACTCAGCTGCTGCTCAATTTGCTCAATGGCCATGGCATGTGATTCCACCTTTTGATTCATACCAGAAATATCGGTGTGGAGCTCCTTGAAATGGCCATATGTTGCCTCCATCTGCTTAAGTACCTTTGAAAACATGTCTTCAACCCTTGATCCACTATACTCTAGCTCACAGTTCCTTGGAGGGACATAAAGGCCACTTTTATCATTCTTGTACTCCTCACGCTTCTTCCAATCTCCATTGTCTCTGTACTGGCCTCGATTGTAATATTTATCCCTATAATAGTTCCAACCTTGGTTCCCCTAACCTTGATGACAAGAGTCTTGGTTAGACCCTTGGGTGTTGGTCTGGAAACCCACCCCTTGACCATTCAAATAATTAGCTTCCTTCTCAGATTCAGATTTGCCTCCACCATTCCTCGGGGTCTTGCCCTGAGAACCGACAACATTCACTTTTTCAGCTTCGGCTCCCATCAAAT
Source organism: Datura stramonium (assembly GCA_018107945.1). NCBI lineage: Eukaryota > Viridiplantae > Streptophyta > Magnoliopsida > Solanales > Solanaceae > Datura > Datura stramonium. Next base: position 79,755 of record JACEIK010002959.1, read on the forward strand.
GCTTAGTAAAAAGCCCCATTGTGGTCTTTATCTCAACAATGTCTTGATCTCATTCTTCTTCCTTTCTTCTCTGTTCTACAAACATACCTACCGCATAAGAACCATTCGGAATTTTCGACTCTCTTGTGTGCCATGCACGGTTGGTTTTGGTGATTCTGTCAAGTAGCTCAGTGATAACACTCAAACTACACCTCTTACTGAAGTATGAAGCAGACGTTGTCAATAAATAACCCAACTAGAGGTTGGGGTCAAACCCACAGGGAATATGGGAGAATTGGATTATAGTCGGTAAGTGAACTTGTGAGGTAGTTACTTAAAAATAGGGTAATTCTGAAGAAAATCAATAATAAAAACAAGTATCAAAATTATGGTTTTGAATCAATATTAAAGGATAACTACGGTTTAAGTTCCCCATGGGTTCATAACTGCTTTGGGTATACATCGTGATTATCACCAATACGTACTTATAAAACTGATAATTTGGGTTCATTCAAAAGACCGACCAGTCCCTATTTGATGACTATACTCAATCACTCAACCAAGTCTCATGAGCGATTTCAAACTATCCGTTATCACTAAGTTCCATATTTAAGTATCCTGCGACCACAACTCAAGTTAGTACAATGATTATAACAATCAAGGCTCTGTTGTAATTCTCTTTTCCTAATCTCTACCTCTTAGTCCTAAGCAAATAAAGAATTGGGGCATGTCCTAACGTTGCGCTCTGTTAAGAAACATTTAGGCATGAGGACAATACAATACAAGTATTTTGTATTTGTTTCAAAATCATTATGTGCAACCCTAGCTTGTTAATCCACCATGGTTCCCACAACCCTAGCTATGGAGTTTTTAGCCTCTCATAGTTGTAAG
>JACEIK010002959.1:81368-141226 GCA_018107945.1 Datura stramonium
CCAATTTATCCTGCAACCAAAGGAAAAGTGTCTTATATCCACATAAACACACCTAAGTCCATGTTATTTTCTTAGTTTTGAGCATCAAAAGTGTTGTAAACCCACAACACATCAACACCCTCAACTTAAGACTTTTGCATGTCCTTAGGCAAAGAAAAGTAAAACTAAACATGATGCTCAACTAGAAAATAGACTTAAGATACTACAGCCAATATCCAAACAAAACTTGCACTTTCTATACAAACTCTATTGACCCTTTCTCATGGAACAACATCAGCTAATGTATTACAAATAACCTCAAAACATCATAAATAGGGATCAAAACATGTCATCCATCTATCAACATGCAATCAAGTCATCACCAATGTTTTTCACACAGACCAATGGTAAAAGCAAACAAAATCCATATACCCTCACACAAATGAAGTCCTCACTCAGATATGAGGTGTCAAACATAATATGGGACTAAACAAGTAAGACACTCACTCTCACAAAGAAGTTACAAGTATTATGTGTCAGATACCATAGGCCTAGCCTTATTTTCTCTACTATGGTTTATTAGAGTGTCAAATTAGGATCACTATAGGACTTGATATAGCTTGTAATGTAGGCTTAGGGCTTGACATGATAAAGATGGGAGGTTTTATAAGTGACTATCCCTTCCTTGGCACTACATACATTGGCTACACCATTAACCTGGGCCTTTATAGAGAAAAGAAAAATATATCCTAAATATTTGTAATCAATCATTTATCACTTGGTTGAGGAATATATAGTATTTCATTGCTACTTTCACCCTTTTACTCTTTCGTTCTTTTTTCTTCCCTTTTTACACATTTGTATGAGTGTGGTGAGTTTTCAATTTTTTTTTTGATTTTTTTTTGAAACTTCTTTTTCCGGACTCTCAACATTTTTCAGCTTTTTTATTCTTTTCGTCTCACCACACCTCATTTTTCACCATTTCTTTTCTTTTTTCTTTTCCTTTCTTCCGTTCCCACCATTTACGCACCCTTACTCTAACCACCCTCAACTTAAGCATTTTGCTTATGTTGAGGTTCACAACATCCAAGGAAGGACCAGGGCCAAAACAGGTTTATTGTAAAAAATGGGTACGGTTAATCGGTGAATCAAAGAAACATGATCTATTAAGGCTCAAACTTGGGATCAAGGGATTCATGCAACTTTGGTCGGGTAATATAGGCTAAATGTGAGATAAACAAAAATGGCCTATGATCATATCCTAACCAACCATCCTTAGCCTATGCAAAGACCAACCAGGCAATTCTTGATCTTCAACTCAATATTGAACTGACTACTATACCTCACTCACACATGGTACATGAACTATTTTCACCTCACCTGTCTGGTTTATACATAGCTTAACAAGAGTACTCATGTTGACAAACTAAATGACATCAAAGGATCTACCGCAATCATGCATGTTTTCACTAATACATAACTAATGCATCAGAAAATTTTTAAACAGGGTCAAATTTTTTTCAAAAACCAAAACTAGTGCATTTTTATTGGTTGAGTACTCCTAAGCTACTTTCTAATTAAACAAAAATCACAACTAAAAAGAAATAACAATCCTACACATGTCGGTTCTACTAGATAGCATGCTTGAGGGAAAAGAATCATGGCAAGAAAAACCCTCAGACGAACCAAAAATCACAAGTATACCACCTCCCCTTTTTGAAAAGTAAGCTTCGTATCATTTATAAGAACATAGGGAAGAGAACATACCTGGGGCTACTCAGACTTCACCTTCCATGGGTTGCCTCCCATGCAGCGCTTGATTTAACGTTGCGGCACGACGCAAATCTCTTGACTATTCAGAATTGGTCAAGTGATTCATACTTATCCTCCAGTGCTGAGATCACACTAAATTCCTTGGGTTGCTTCATTGTCCTGTAGATGTTGAATGTGACCTCTTCTTGATTTAGTCTGAACTTCAGTAGGCCAGCTTCCACATCTACTAGAGCTCTCCTAGTTGTAAGGAATGGTCACCCCAAAATGATGGAGACCTCATAATCAACCTCGCAATCCAAGATCATGAAGTCTGCTAGGAATATAAATTTGTCTACCTTGACAAGCACATCGATCAGGATGCCCACCAGCTTCTTAACTGTTTTGTTGGCCATCAGCAGCTACATGTTGGCCGGTGTAGGGGCTCTCAATCCTAATTTTTTAAACACGGCCAAGGGCATCAAATTAATTCTAGCTCCCAGATCACAGAGTGCCCTTGCGAACTCAACATTGCCAATCGTACATGGTATAGTGAAGGCACATGGGTCTTCCTTTTTCTGTGCTAGGACCCTTGTAGCTATGGCACTACAGTGATGCACATTGTCAATAGGCTCATAGCTCACAGATCTCTTCTTAGTCCTCAGGTCCTTCATAAACTTTGCATATCCTGGAATATTCTCTAATGCTTCGACCAATGGTATGTTCACAGATAGTTTCTTAAGCATTGAAAGGAATTTCTAGAACTATCCATTATCCACCTTCTTCTTCATCCTTTGAGGAAATGGTGGCGGTGGTCGCAGGATAGCTTTATGCACTTGCGTTGCCCCTTGATCCATGTCAGGTTCCTTCTCACCTCTCGGGGCCTTTTGCAACTCACCAGTTTCTCTCTCAACACTTGTATCATCATCCTCCATTATCTCTGTTTCATCCGCTGAACTTCAACTGGAAACGGGGGGTCAACAGTGGTTTTACCACTCCTAGTCATCACTGCCATACAATGTGCATCGTTCTTTGGATTTTGGACAGTGTTTCTAGGTAGTGTACCCTTTTATCTAGGGTTCATTGATGCTGACAGTTTCCCAAGTTGATGTTCGATCTTCTTAATGGCAGTAGCATGAGATTCCACTTTCTGACCAATATTTGACAAGTCACCTCGGATCTCCTTCAGCTGATCATTAGTGAACCACACCTTCTTCAACATCTTGGTCATCATGCTCTCAAACTTTGATTGCCCAGCCTCCCCTTCTCATGCGTTGGGAGGCACATAGAATCCAGTATGGTCATTGCAGTATCCATCGTTTCATCTCCAATATCCTTCATGCTCACGACCTCGTCTCCTGTCTCTAAACCCATTTCTGTTATAGTTGTCTCTATACTAGTTTCAACCTTGATTTCCAGAACCTTGGCGCCAATTGTCTTGTCCAGACGCTTGGGCAATGGTTCAGAAACCCGCCACCTGGCTATCTAGGAAGTTTGCCTCTTCCTCAGAATCAAAGTGATTAGCTCCTTGCTCCCTTCCTTGAGTTCCCACTACATTGACCAGTTTGGCTCCGGCTCCCATAATGTGGTTTGTCTGCAAGTCTACTGATGTGCGCATATGATCCAACTAACGGTCACGCTCTTCTTCTTTTCTTCATTGGTCCGCAGTCAAACCAACAACATATGTGCCTGCCACTGCTCAGCCTCCCTCGTACACCAGGCCTTGTTTGTCTTAGTCACCCTATCAAGAATGGTGGCAGCTTGCTCCCAGGTGTGACTCATCAATGCTCCTCCAGCCACCGTGTCTGCTACAACTTTTGTGCTATTGTTCAGAGACTTGTAAAAAATTTCCAACAAACCATCATCTGAGATTTTGTGGTTAGGGAACTTTGTCAACTTCTTTTTGACTCTCAGCCAAGTTTCATGAAGTGCCTCAGTCTTAATCTATCGAAAAATATAGATCTCATCCTTTAGCTGAAACATCCTGGATAGGGGAAAGAATCTCTCTAAAAAGGCCGTTTGAGCTCCCTCCAATTGGTTATGGAGTCATTGGGCAACTCCGATAACCACAAAGTAGCTTCCCCTGATAGATAAAAAAGGAAAATCCTGAGTTGTATTGCATCCTAGCTTACTCTGGGCAACCTCTACGCCTTGAATATTCCTACAAAGTTCATTAAGTATAGGTTGGCGTCATCCGCAGCATGACCACTGAACACCCCTTTCATGTTTCACAATTGAATCTTGGTACTAGTGATGTCAAACATGGCCCCAGCGGGCAGTGGTGGTGGCATAATTGCTCCAGTTGACCCAACTTCATCAATGTCTTGGTCATTATCATCATCAAAGAACTAAGGGGAAAACCTATGTGCTCTGTTGCCCTGCCCCTGTCGACCAACATTTACCACCTCATCTATTTCATCTTCCGCATGTTGTAGTGTATCTTGCCGAGCTAGCTCGGCTTACCTAGATTCTTCAGCTAAGCAGGCTTCTCTTTGCTCGTGGTTCTCCATTCTATGCAGTGCACTTTTGATTTCTAGATTTAGTGGAACAAGGGGATCTTCTCTACTTCGAGTGCTTGGCATTCACTAGAGAATATCCTGTGGGTATCAAAAAACACAAAGATAAATGTAATTAAGGAAATAACTACCAAAAAGACAAATACAAGCTAATAACCTAGTCTCAGTCGTATTCCCCGGCAACGACGCCACTTTTTGATAACTCTCAAACCACACCTCTTACTGAAGTATGAAAAGGGACGTTGTCAATAAAGAACCCAACTACAGGTACGGGTCGAACCCACAGGGAATGTGGGAGAACTGGATTAAAGCGGTAAGTGAACTTGTGAGGTAGTTACTTCAAAATAGGGGGATTCTGAAGAAAATCAATAATAAAAACAAGTATCAAAATTATGGTCTTGAATAAATATTAAAGGATAACTAGGGCTTGTGCTCTCCATGGGTTCATAACTGCTTTGGATATACACTCATTATTATCACCAATACGTACTTATAGAACTGATAACTTGGATTCATTAAAACGACCGACCAGTCCCTATTGAATGGCTATACTCAATCACTCGACCAGTCTCATGAGCAGCTTAAAACTATCAGTTATCACTAAGTTCCATATTTAATAATCATGTGACCACAGCTCAAGTTAATACAATGATTATCACAATCAAGGCTCTGTTATAATTCTCTTTTACTAATCTCTACCTCTTAGTCTAAGAAAATAAAGAATTCGGGCATGTCCTAATGTTGCGCACCGTTAAGAAACGTTTAAGCATGAAGAGAAAACAATATAAATATTTTGTATTGGTTTCAAAATCACTGTGTGCAACCCTAGCTTGTTAGTCCACCATGGTTCCCACAACCCTAGCTATGGAGGTTTTAGCCACAGAGTTGTAAGGTTGTGAATTGTATTCATGATTAAAAACATAAATTAATACTTACAAGAATGAATTAGAAAAACACTTCCTTTAATTAAACACCAAAATCTTGAAGAACAAGTAGTAAAAACAAGAAGAATTCAAGAAAAGGTTGATCACAAGTTGAATCAACTTAATTCTCCTAAAAATATCTTCTATCTCAAACTTTTCTCTTGTCTTTTGTTGTCTTCGATTGTCTACAACAAAAACCTAAAACGTATTTATACAGACACAAGAGTCCTTTTCCTAGGCTAACATGATGAATTTCCATATCTGGTGTCGCAGTCGTCATGAGCCAACCTACGATCCGTAGCAGCATCCTATGACCCGTAGCTTCCTGTCGTACCTTGCATGGTTGGCTAAATTTTGATTAAGTGTTGGATCCTGGTACGATTCGTACCGCCTTCCTATGATCCATACTGAGCTCCCGTGTTTGATTTTGAAACTTTGGAATTCTTCTGAAATTCATCATGACCGTCATGGTAGGACTCGTACCTTCTTACCACGGGTCGTACTGTCTTTCCATAGCAGGAGTCAGCCTCTTATGCAAATCTTCTAAATTTTGTCACGACTTCAACACCACGACTCGTACCAGCTTGGTACGACTCATATTGAGACTCGTATTGTATCTCTTCAATTCTAGCCTTCTGCAACTTTTCACGGCCATCAGTACGACTCGTAGGACCTTCCTATGGCTCGTACTATGGTCTACACTCTGAGCATATTTTGCATACTTCGGGCTTTCTTTTGCAACTTTTAGGTCCAACACCAATTTATCCTGCAATCAGGAAAAGTGCCTTATATCCACATAAACACACCTAAGTCCATTCTATTTTCTTACTTTTGAGCGTCAAAAGTACTATAAACCCACAGCACATCACTCAGCAGCCTCAGCATAAGTGTGACTCATGAATGATCCACCAAACATGGTATCAACCACCGCCTTGGTGTTAGCATTTAAAGATTTGTAGAAAATTTCCAGCAATGTATCTTCTGGGATCCTATGGTTGGGCACCCTTTTAAGCTTCTTTGAAACTCAACCAAGTCTCGTGAAGTGCCTCACAATTTAACTTCCTAAAGTTATATATCTCATCTTTCAACTGCAAGGCTCTGGAAGGTGGGAAAAATCTTTCAAGAAAATCTCTCTTCAACTCCCTCCATGTGGTGATAGAATTGTTGGGCAGTTCTTCCAACCAAAGAGTTTCCTAACTCCCTAATGAAAAGGGAAATAACCTCAGCCGAATCGCATCCTGACTCACTCCTGGTTGTTTATATGCCTTGCAGATACCCAAAAAATTGGTCAAGTGAGTATGGGCATCATAAGTTGCATGACCCGCAAATATTCCCTTCATGTTGAGCAGTTGGATCATAGCACTGGTAATATCAAACTTTTCCCCAGCAGGCAAAGGGGGAGGGACAATAGCTCTAGTGCCACCGTCTTCGTCAATATCGGCATCATAATCCTCATCGAAATACCGGTGTCTCTACTGTTCTGGACCTCTGTTCCTTCTAGCTCGCTCTGTTCTGGTAGCTAGACGTTGCACTTCAGTAACCCTAGCTAACTCACGATCTCTAGCCTGAGCTTGTTCCTCAGCCAACATTCTCTATGTAGCTTGGTCCACTGTTTCTTGCTCTTGTTTGTTAGTCATTCTTCTAAGATTTCTCAGTGTTTGCTCAAGTTTGTGATCGATTGAACCAGGGATTTTCCTTGGCTCCTAGTACTGGGCATACACGAACCTAAGACCTGTTAAAAACAAAAACAACAAAAGAAAAATAAAAAGGAAATAAGAACCAATAGTAAAGAAAATACAATTAACAAAATGCTTAGCCGTATTCCCCGGCAATGGCGCAAAAATTTGATGTGACCCAGATTACACCTCACAATTGAGATATAAAGCGGTCGATGTCAAATATAGAATCCAACAAAGGTTGAGGTTGATCCCACATGGAATATGGAAAGAAGTTAAGTTAATGTGATTAGCTATTACTATCGGATTGCTTATTTCCTGGGGGGGGGGGGGAAGAAATAAAATAATAAACAAGAGTAAAGCATGTTTAAATCAATTTTGGTTTGTATTCAATCAACAAATTGACTAGGATTGTGTTCCCCTAGACTTCATAACCACAAGGCCTTTTACACTAGTGATCTATTCCAGTGTTTAAGATGTAATATTGGTAAGTTAGGTTCATCTAAATGGTTGGTCTCCTATCTAGATGATTATCACCACGCAACTTGGTCCGTATATGGGTGTATACTTAATTAACCCTTACCCTTAATATCGGATTAGCTATTCCCGGACAAGTTCAAGCTATTAGATGAGGGTTGATGGCATCAAATCTCTATTCTTAATCCCTTTTCCCATTCATTACCCCCTTGATCCAGTAAGTAAGAATAAGACAAGTTTCAACTTTTGCAACCGATAAGAAATAATTAAAACAAAGGGAAAAATAATACATGTATTAAACCCCATTCAAGAATCACTAAATGTTTAGCTATATGTGTTAATTCATACTGGTTCCCACAACCCTAGTTATGGGTTTAGCTACTCATGCTTAAATAACCACAATCAAAAAATATAGAATAAATCATAATTGTAACTTACAATTATTCATAGAGGAAAACCACGTGAATTGAATATAACTCCAAAATTGATGAACAAAACTCTAATGTCGTTTGATTCCCAAAATCAAGAACAAAATTACAAACTTTGTTTCTTGAACCAAGAACAATTGTTAACAAAAGTAGAATTCACGTGAAAGTTGGTAAAAATAACTGCGTACGAAAAATAAACCTAAAAGTTATATTTACAGTTCAAAACAAATCTTATCCTAACTAAACTTGGATTCCAGGTCAGCAGGGGTAACGGGCCAAGTAACGACTTGTTAGGTTGCCTAACTAGTCGTGGCCAGTGGTCTTGAGTCATTCTCAACAATTTGCCCAGTCCTGGCGATGGGTCACCTAACGACTCGTCAGGCCTGGGCATGAGTCTTTAGGTCTCTCGTGGCCCTGGCTCACCAATTCCTCTAGTGCACTCGACCGATGCCCACAGTAACTGATGACGAGTCGTCACTTCACCCAATGACTCATTATATCACTTGTTGCCTTCACTGGACACTTCTTCATATGCTCTCCCGCCAACCTCCACGACTGTCACAATGAATCGTTACCAGAGTTAACTAGTCATGCCTTCAATTCGTTAAGTACACTGGATCTTCTTCATCAAGCTTTGATTTCTTCCCACGACTCCAGGCACGAGTCATTCCTTGGGAGGAGACTCGCTGCAATCAGCCTCCACTTTTTTCCAATTTTTCCTTACTTTTCATATTTCCTGTTCTAGACCTGTTTTCCTACAACATTGAACACAAACGCATCATATCTACATTAACATCCTGGAATGTGCAGAGTTTCTTCATTTTAAGCGTCGAAAGTGTCGTAAAATCACGACACATCAGTAATCACTAGTATGTTATGTCTCTTTCAAATAGATGTGTATACTTTACTAGATCAAAGAGCCACAGATTCTTTCATGACTCCTTACATTACTGACCAGTTTGATATTAGTCCGGAAATTCTCTTAGAGCTATTCTCAATCTCTACCCCCGTTGGTTAGTCAGTTGAGCTAATCGGGTGTACAGGAATTGTCCAGTCATAGTGTTATAGAAAGTCACCACAGTTTATCTAGTAGAGTTAGATATGGTCGATTTTGACCTCATTCTTGGCATAGACTGGTTACATTCTTGCTATTCCTCAGTTGACTACAGAACCAGAGTTGTTAGATGCCAGTTTCCTAACGAACCAGTCCTAGAGTGGATGGGTAGTACTTCAGCAACTAAGGGTCGGTTCACCTCATACCTTAAGTCTAGGAAAAAAAGGATTCATACTTAGGGAATCCTTGATTTGATTTAGGTTAGGTTTTTTTATTGAATCATCGTGGTATGATCTCAAAGGGTATATCTATCAACTAGTTAGGTTTAAGGATTCTATTTTTGAGACCCCAACACTTTTGTCAGTTCCAGTTTTAAATGAGTTCTCCGATGTGTTTCCTAAAGATCTTACCAGAGTCCTTCCCTAGCGGAAAATAGACTTCGGTGTAGACCTTCTTCCAGATATCTAGCCTATCTCAATTCCTCACAGAATGGCTCCAATTGGGCTTACAGAGTTAAAAGAATAGCTAAAAGACCTTCTAGATAAGGGCTTCATCAGACATAGCATCTCTCCACAGGGGTTCCCCAGTCCTATTCATGCAAAAGAAAGAAAATACACTGAGAATGTGTATCGATTACCATCAGCTAAATAAGGTCATAGTAGAGAATAGGTATCCTCTACCCAGAATGGATGAATTTTTAGACCAACTCCATGGAGCTAGTTGTTTTTCCAAGGTATAACTCAGATCAGGATATCATAAGCTCAGGGTTAGAGAATGTGACATTCTTAAAATAACCTTCAAAACTTGGTATGGTCACTACGAATTCATAGTTATGTCTTTTGGACTAGCCAATGCTCCTGCAACTTTTATGGATATGATGAATAGGGTATTCAAGTAGTACTTGTATATGTTCGTCATTTTCTTTATAGACGATATTCTGGTTTACTCCAGAATAGAGGAGGAAAATGCAGATCACCTAAGGATAGTGTTGTAGACTCTCCAGGACCACCAGTTATTTTCCAAGTTTAGCAAGTTTGAATTCTGGCTAAATTAAGTAGCATTCCTCCGTCATGTGGTCTCTACTGAGGGTATTCAGATGGATCCTCAAAAGATAGAGGCAATCAAAGACTAGATAGGACCCACTTCTCCATCAGACATTAGGAGTTTCTTAGGCCTAGCCAATTACTACAGACGGTTCGTAGAAGGATTCTCCTCTATTTCCTCTCCTGTGACTAGACTAACGCAAAAGAAGGTGAACTTTTTGTCACGACCTAAACTAGGCCCAGATCGAGCCACGAGACAAGGAACACCGAGAGGCTCCAAGTCAGCCCATGGAATAATTATAACATAACACTTAATAATCGAAACAGCTAACAGAGATATAGTTTAGCAGAAGCTAAATGAAAGAGTCAATTCAAAAACTTAAGAAACAAATGTAACGACACTTCGATACAAAGCTAAATCTATCTAGACAAGTCTGAAAGCCTCTACTATACTGATGAGTTGCTGGGCAAGCCCCCAGCTAACTCCTAAAATCTAAAAACTGAAACATAATGGAAATATAAATCACATCCCTGAGAGATGAGGACTCACCATAAGCAGCTGAGAGGAGAATGAAGCATATCTAACCACCCGGTTAAGTCTAGAAACTTGAATCTATATCATGAAATGATATAGCACATAAAGTATGCGGTCAGTACTTGGAATGTAATGAGTATGCGGGAAACATAACTAAACTAAAACATGCAAGTATTCAAGGAGAGAGTAAAATAAAGACATTAATGGAAATATAACTGAAAAGAGATACAACAACCTTATCTAGGATACACATCTACACATTAACATGATGATTTTATAAGAAACATTTACGGAGATATGATCAACTGATACACAAAGGTTCTATACTGACCAAATACTGAGGACCGAAGTCGTGACTGATATGGTAGAGAGTCCTTGACTATCTAAGGGAGACGTTCTCGGCTATGGAGAGTCCCTGACTAATCAAGAGAAACATTCTCAGCTAATGAGATTCCCGACTGACTAGGGAAACATTCCCAGCTAATGAGAGTCCCGGCTGACTAGGAAAACATTCTCACCTAATGAGAGTTTCGATTGACTAGGAAAACATTATCAGCTAATGAGAGTCCCGACTGACTAGGGAAACATTCTTAGCTAATGAGAGTACCGACATACTAACTAAGCTAGAACATGAAGTACATCAATCTGAATCCTTATCTAGTCTAAACTACTTCAGCTAATTAGAGACATGAGCATTTACTGATTTCATCATATTGCATTCATTTAAAATTGTTGAAGGCTACTCTTTCTACTAACAATAATCCCAAAAGTCTAAAGGATCATTCTCATGCCTTATCATTATAATTCATATCATCATAGTCTCGGATCATAGATTAAATCGTGCATTCTGCAATCATGAAATAGCCATAGGAGTAGATCCTAGGTTGACCACATCCTCGATATTTAAACCTTGAGTTCATAGCATATGACGTATATCTTATAATCATGTAAGATCCATGGGTTCATTTCATAAGTTAACATGTACAATTAAATCATGGTGAAAGCATATAACATTTTCCCGGACTCCATTTTGAAATTTACTACAATTCATGAAGAAGATTCCATAATAATGCCATTACCATAGTTTCAACTCATACCCAAACCATTTACATCGAAACCATAGTGAAAACATATATCTACTTTGCATTGATCAAGCCTATTAGTTCTAATCGCATTTCAACCTATCTATTAAATCATATATTCTGGGTTTTAGAGAATTTATACAATCTTTCTATACTTTAGCCTTGGAAACAAGTTCATGATAAAGGCATGTAAACAATTAACAAAATTCCATTCAAAGTTCTAGGCTATCTTATGATGAAAATTCTATAATCATACATTACTAATATCAATCAAATAACTTGAGATATTAGAAGGAATCCCATAAGCATACATTCTATCATTCATAATGGGTCTTAAAATTCATAGGAGGCATAGAAGAAATCATCAACAATTTGAAACCCTAAATAATGCTTTTCTAGAAATCTATGAAATTGGGGTTTTAGTAAAATAATTTAGGGTACAAGGATGGAAGGGTATCCTTGTTGTAAAGCCCACATACCTAATTAAGAGAAATCCCACTTGAACTTGGACCTTAAAGCCTTGAGGAACCCTTAGTAAATCCTTGAGTCTTGAGAGAGAGAACGAACAAGACTGTAAGAGTGAATTTTGATAGAATGAGGGTTTAGGCCAGTTATCCCCTTAAAATATCCCATACCATACTCAAAACGACATGGTTTAGGAGTTAGAAGCTTAGGATTTTATGAAAACACCCTGGAAAACACAGGAAAATCCACCCTGCCAGTCTTCATGAGGCACTCCACGAGTAGTGGGGTTGGAAACGACTTGTGGGGGCCAAGTCATAGAGTACACGGGTCCAATTTCCTTTTTCTACTCTTTCCTCCCCACGGGTCACTTGACGAGTCTTCAGGTGCACGACGACTCATCCCTTCCTCCGTGGTCTTTACTGCCTCGGGACCTCACTTTTAATTTCCAATGTTCACCCAACGACCTACTTGAAGAGTCATTGTCTATCTAATGATTCGTTGGGTCATCCGTGGTCAGTGAACCATGCTGCACCTTTTCTGCTCTTCACGTGTCTGACCACGACTCGTTATGTGGCAAAATTTACACCTTCTTTCTGAATTCTTTCTTAAAGTCTATGGTCTGTTCTTAGAAACTTTCGGATTGTTACAATATCTCTCCCTTAGGAACATTCATCCTCGAATGTTGGCTAAACATACTGAAGGGATAGGGACGGATCAGAAATCCCAAAATTTTACAGCTGAAATCAATGGAGTATCTGACTCCGGGATGATTTTACACATTTGAACTGAACATCTAAAGCATACATGCAGGTACGACATAAGAGGGACTGAAAGACATAAAACTGACAGGGAACTAGATAGAACTATTATACCCTGGGAACTCAAGGATCAAACCCGACAGCCAAAATAGAGAAAAACTAGAAATTTTCCCCAGGTAATAGGACGGTTCGTGAGGTGGCTCGTTAGGTGGGACCACGAGTTTTGAAGTTACTCATGGTCAGGATTGGGTTTGGTATAGTTTTAGGAGGCCAAGGGAGTGACCACGAGTCATGGTCAGACCTCAAGACTCATGAGGTCACCGTGGCGAGGATGGGATGCATGGCTAGGGATTTGAGGCAGTAGGGACCACGGGTGGTGACCATGAGTCGTGGTCAGCCACCACGATTCGTGGGGTCCCCGAAGCTTGGTTGGGCAGTGTGGACCATGGATGGTGACCACGAGTCATGGTCACCCACCACGATTCGTGGGACCATGAGTCGTGGTCACCACCACGATTCGTGGGGTCCCTGAAGCTTGCTGGGTGCCAGGGACTATGGATGGTGGCCCACGCAGTCATGGTCACCCACCACGATTCGTGGTGTCCTTCACGGGGTCCCTAGGTGAATTCTCGGTGGTGTACTTGACGACTGAGGCCATTAGTCAGCATCCCCGGAGACGCAGCCGTCCGTGACCCTCGTGGGACCGGGACAAGCCAGCAAATCTCTGTGACGCAGGGTTTTTTTTGTACTCCTAAATTATTAAGGCCTTCCATACTACATCATTTTAAACTCAAAGAGAGGTTTAAGAGGGAATAGACTAGCCTAAGTCTTCATTCATGCATGCAAAGGTTTGGGAAGGTGATAGATGGGTGATCTAGGTGATTTTGCCGTGTTCTTCCTTAATTTATTCTTGGGCAGTCTAGGGAAAGTTAAGAATTAGCTATCCCGGTATAAGGTCTTTAATGGTGAATTCTTCCACACCCATGCTCCTACTCTATAATTTTACTTAAAATTTATCAAAAACTCTTGGGGTTTTGTAATCTATTTATAAAATCAAATGATTTAATTTGTGGTTTTGTGATTTGAAATATTATCATAATATATCAGTTTTTATCATCTTTTGAGATTTAAATTGATTATAATATTATTGATTTTGATTTTCTAAGTACTAAGCTTAATTATGCACGCCCATGATTTAATTGATTCAGGATTCACTATTTTCGTTAAGTTGATATTTAGAAGCCCAAGATGATTTATGTTTCAAAGTATTAATTTATTCAAATAACCAGCATGATTTAATGATTTTTAAGTTGTATGTATGATCTACAAGTATGCGTGAAACCTATGATTTATGGATTATGTTTCGCCAACTCACGGGCCTCATGTTGGCGGCTAGTTCACATATATTCAAGCATGTTTACGATTATCATGATCTAAACTAGCCCATAATCTCATGTATGTATTATTATGAGCAATATATATGTTTTGGGAGTCAATCACCGAGTAGGTTCGGGGCCTGCTAAGCCCCGAATCTCAAGTGAACCATGCCACCGTAGGTATGTCAGATCTCTTTCATGTTGGGGTCCCTAGCCCAAGTGGCCCTTTTCATGGTGATAGCACACTTTTCATGGTTCTAACTTTGGCAAGGTATGAACACCCTCTCGACTAGGGTTATAAGTTGGGCTTCATATGTGCTCATATGTGGTATTTCGGTTAAAAGAATCTCCCACTGTTTCACACGATTTATGCATTTTATGATGATGTATATTGGCTCAAGCCATAAATCCACACAAAGCTTTGCTCTATGATTATGTTATCATTACGAATGTTTTGAAAACTTTGAGCCTTATGTTATCTTATGATGTCTATGATGCTACAAGCATGATCCCTATTCTTATGATCATTTATGAGTTTTATATGTTTTAAATATTCATTTTACTTACCTTGCATACTTAGTATATTCTACGTACGACTCGCATACTTTTATGTTGTATCTTTTCATGATACAGTCCGGAAGTTCTCAGCTCATCCTCACTGTAGCTAGTTTCGCCTTGCTCTCAAATAAGAGCCTGGTGAGTCCTCATGTTTCGAGGACTACATGTTCATACTCTATGTTATTTCTTTCGCTCGGATGTTGATTAGTTGGGGAGTTGTCCCATCAATCTTCCCGTCATGTTTTAGAGGCTTACCGAGTGCGAGTTGTATTCCGCCGTATTGGTATAATTACGTTTCCCTTATGTTATGGTATAATTACATTTTTTATGTTAAGTCTCCACTATGTGATTGAATTAGATGTATGCTCATGCCATGGGTCGACTTGAGGTCTCCCCGGGGCCTTTGTCCCGTGTCTATGATCAAGGCATACGTTTGGGTCATGAAAACTTGCATCGTGAGCCATAGGATTATGTCTTGGAAGTCTAAAAGTCGTGTTAAGTAGTGTCTTTTTCATGGGTGTGAATCGCTCCATAGTTATGACGAAGAGGCTACTAGATATTTAAGAAATGTCCCCTTCTTTCATGATCTATGTCGCATATGAATGTCCCTACTCTTCTAATTCATGCTACTCGCATTTGCAGAGTCATGCCTCCATGTCGAGTAAAATGTAAGGTGAAACAGTAATGGTAATGATCGTGAGGGTGCCCATGATGGAGCATCGCCCAGCTCCACCCGCTCACGAGGATCAAGCAATGCAGCCACCGGCCATGGCCGAGTTTAGGCGGCAACCCGTATGTCGGCACAGCCATGACTCGCCTAAGTCTAGAATCGTACAAGGGCGCATTTCCTCGGTGTAATAGGAAATGTGCAAAGGCATCTAGGGTGAGGGATATCTTGAGGATGTGCCCTCCGGAGTTCATGGGGTCAAAGGTGGACGAGGATCCACACGATTTTATAGAGGAGATTCTGAAAATCACCCAAGTCATAGGGGTTAAAGAATGGGGAATGCATTGACTTGACCTCCTACCGCCTAAAAGGTAGCACATATATGGTTTAAGCAATTGAGGGATGCCAAAGGCGGGTGTCCGATAGGATGGGATGAGTTTCACACCGCATTCATTGATTGATTCTTGTCTCGGGAGATTGATTCGGGGTATAATTATTCCAAGTGCTATTTTATAGCTTAATTTAGTCATGTTTGTCTAATATACACTTACATTCTTATGCAATTTTGTACTTGGGTATGCACTAACCAACGGGGATTAGTCCTTACTTTGTAGGTGAAAAATGCATATGAAGGACTAAATAATGATAATGAAGGAATGAAGTTGAGAGTGAATGGAAATAGAGCAAGAAAACATGACATGGCAAGGTCGTCAAGGCTAGGCAATATGGCCACATTGTGCGCGTGTGCCGCACCCAAAGCATCGTGCCACGCCAAGGCCATGCGCGTGATCATCCCTCCAAGGTGCCTATGCGCCAAAGAAACCGTGCCACGTTAGGCACTGGTGCGCGCCATAGGTCGTTTCTACGCTGCTATCGCACAGATCGCCGGGTTGTGCCATGCCGCTAGCCGCGCCATGCCTCAAATCCAAGCAATATTCAAATGCAATTTCCAAAGGGGTTTCCACGTTACCTCCGTGGCACGGAGGCATATTGGCTCGTTCACTCAGGCTACTTGAGCTATTTTCCATGATGTGCAAAAAAAATTGCAAAATCCCATTTACTATAAATTCAACCCTAGTTCCTAAAATCATTTTGTCACGAAATATTTTCCGAAACCGTAGAGGAGCGAAGGAAGAAGTGAAGAACTCACCTAGGGTTCACTAATTTTACATTCTCTTTTACCTATTCTTGTAAGTACACTACTTTAAACATGTTTTTGAGTTATTGTATGAACATGAGTGGCTAAAACCTTCTTTAGGGTTAAGGCTACAGATATGATTGTAATGCATGAATTTGTTTTGGTTTGAGTTAATTGTTGTTTTGTATTACATTCTTTAGTTATGGTTGTTTTTATGCTTCATCACCATGAAAACATACATGTTAAGCTAGGTAAAAGATTGGAGAGAGTAAACCCTAGGCTAGAACAAGAGAATGTAGGGAGCAAGTTCTTATCTTACGATAGGATTCGCGATTAGGATAGAAAATTATACCTGTAATTCACCTTTTTTGGTTGATAAAATAGGATGATAGCAAGACACCGGCTTAGAATTGTCACTCCACCACTTGAAGAAGTTGTAGCTAAGTTAGGTTAAATGATTAGAGGTACGAAAGTCCCTACATCAAGAGCACAAAACCCGTAAAACCACATCCATGTAGTTGAATTGCCCACTAACTAGATGACACATCCGCCTCAACGATGTAGTTGTGGAGCTAGTTTTTCATGTTTAGAGGCTCGAGAGACCATGAACATCGCATTTTCCAACTATTTGAGGCAACAATTGATAATTTCAAACGTGAAACCATTACAAAGTGTAGCATTGCATGATTATCCTACTTTAGCTCTAGTTTCTTCTTATATTGTTTCCGCATTGTTTTGTGACCACCCAAAACTTAATTATAATTTACCAAAACATCTCTAATCAACACTTGTGAAGCATCTGCACACTGAACTTCATAATTTGCTTAATTGGTCCAAATTTCGTGGGTTCAACATCCGGCTCTTTAAAAGGGCCATTGTATTACTTGTACGACTACCGCACGCTATGAAATGAGCGCAACAAGTTTTTGGGCGTCAGTTGGTCTGTGGAACCGGCGGCTTAGTAATTTTTTCTATTTTTGTGTGATTTTTCATTTCCTATGTTGAGAAACTTGGTCTTAGTCCTATATTGTAGGTGACAGTTGTCCTTGCAGAGCCGGGCAAGGAACAGAGCTAGTGGAACCATTGTTTGAACCAGAACGTCAACTCATTTACTCAGAGGGAAGCTCTAGAGCGAAAGATAGCAGATTCAGAGAGGTTACAAATAACCCCACCAAGAAGGCAAGCCAAGTTGTTACATGAAACCATGGCAAAATCGATCTAATTCGCGAAGTGGAGATCCCATTAACGACAAATGTGACCTCTAGTGTCCGCAAACCAAAACTTGGAGGGAACTTTGAATTGAAACAGAATATATGCAACTTCCGTAATATTCTAGTGGCCAATTCACTAGAAAATGACTCATGAGGACCCACAACAAAGATTTATAGAACTTGAGATTAGTGACATGTCTGGGCCCGCACTTGAGTGTCCACAGATTATGTCCGACTTACCCTCTTCCCATTCTCATTGTTGGAGAGAAAGAGGTGCTGAAACTTGAGCCACCAATTCCATAACTTCATGGGACGTATTTGGCAAAGAATTTTCTCATCGATTCTTCTCTTCTGGGCAAGACTCACAAACTCAGGAGTGAAATACTAAGCTTCAAGCGCAGGCCGGAGGCGAACTTGTATTTGGCTTGGGAGAGATTCAAGTCATTATTGAGAGACGCCCGATCATCATACCCACTGAAGCTCCTCTAGCCCATACCTTTGTATAAATTCTAGACCCACACACAAAAATTTTAATAGACTTTACATGGGGTGGGCAAGCATTAGAGAAGACTTATGATGAGATGTACACTTTGTTGAAATGTGATTGCTCGTGAGAAATCCGTGAGTGGCATAGCGAAATCATCGAGAGGGGCAGAAAGAGAACAAAGCAGTGGCTAATAAAGGTGGATGGGTGTAAATGTCTTGGCCGCACAAACTTAGCATCATTTCAAAGATCCATGATGACTCCGCCCAATAAACTGAGTATGAACCAACAATAGGGACAGTGTAAATGCGGCTCACAAGCTCCTAGTTGGTGCGTAAATCATGGAAATAATGGGCACAATGCAGCATCCTACGGGCCAATCCTTAATCATCAATTTTGTTGGGAATGTAAAGAGAAACAATTAGAATTTTGGGAACAACTGCAACAAGAACTGGCAGAGCTACCCGAATTTTTCTTGGGGTGGAAATCAAAGTCAAATCTACCAAGAACTCAGGTAGCAGACGCTGTTAGAAAAACAGCGTATCGGTGGCCAGCTTGAGCAAAGAACATTGAGGAGACATTGCATGATTATGGAGACACATACCCAATCGC
This sequence comes from Datura stramonium, assembly GCA_018107945.1. Taxonomy (NCBI): domain Eukaryota; kingdom Viridiplantae; phylum Streptophyta; class Magnoliopsida; order Solanales; family Solanaceae; genus Datura; species Datura stramonium. The sequence continues at coordinate 100,100 of JACEIK010002959.1, forward strand.
AGAGAAACTTAGGCGAGGATGGCATCGATTTGAAAAATCAAGAATGGCCACCAGAAGTCTAGAGAAGTAGATGGGCCAACAGTGCCGCTTCACTACATTAGACCAGGGAGGATTACCTAAAGGACAAAGACACAAAACCCCGACAGATCAACGCCATCGCCTCCGAGGAGGTAAGAAATTGGCCGATGCACCACCGGTAAAGAGAGGAGAAACAGGTGTGTGCCTCGAGTTGGCTAGAGCGGGACCATCCACCGACAAGGGAGAAATCAGAGTGTTGTGAACAAATGCACAATCATCATTGCAGCCAGCAAACAGACCACCACCACCATTTCCACAAAGACTCAAAAAGAGCAAGGAGGAGGAATGCTTTAGAAAGTTTTTTGATAGTTTCAAAGAACTTCATATAAATTTGTCTTTGCTTGATGTTTTGTGTGAATGCCCAAGTATGCTAAGTACTGAAAGATGTAGTGGCCAAAAAAAATTAGGATTGGTGATAAACGTACAATAGCACTTATCGAGAAAGTAACACAGTGGTAATGAGCAAGATACCTAAAAAACTTAAGACCAGGATTTTTACCTCCCCATAAAAATTTGGTAAAGTTGAGGTGATACTACTCATTCGATTTAGGGCAGTTAGTAAATCTAATTTCCCTATCTCTGTTTAACACCTTAGGGGTTGGGTCAACCGAGACCAATACGATTGATGCTGCACCGCAGACAAGTCGCGAGAGTGGCACCAGATGGAATAATCGAGGACCTTCTCATCAAAGTGGGTAAGTTCATTATACCTCTAATTTCATTTATATTGGATTTTAAAGTTGATGACAAGGTACCCCTGATCTTGGACGACCATTCTCGCCACCGGAGGAGCGATTATTAATGTAAGAGAAGGGTCTTTAAAAATGAGGGTCGACGTATGAAGAAGAACTCTTCCGAGTCTACTAAGAGATTAACCCACCCACACATTGCCGTAGACCTTTGTAAGGTCAGTGTGTTATCAGAGGCTAAGGGTGGGGTGTGGCAAATTCACAGTCCACGACTATAGGAGATGATTACTTTTCATCCTAATCATGAGGCTTTATTAGAGAAGGAGTTGGAGAGGGATGAGTGGCTGTTCCCTGAAACAAAAAGAGAAGAAGATGGTTCTCGAAAGGGAACACGGCGAGGATTCCTGAAAAGGATAGTCCAAGTCGTGCCGCGACGTAAAAATTAGGCGCTCGCTTGGGAGGCAACCCAAGGGTATCACAGTCAAATTTTAATTTTTTCATTCGTGTTGATTTGGTTTATTTTCATCTTGTTGTTGTTTTTGGTGTGGAGAATTGCCAACGATGGAGGGGAAGTCCGTGGTACTGAGGAGGAAGCTAACAAGCATGAAAGAGGGAAAGTGTGGGGTCGAATACCCACTTGTTCAAAAATGAAGAAAAACATGATGTTAGCTAGGCCTAGAGGCCCTGTGGAGCATTTCTCATCCTTTTTTAATTCTACTTAGATGCTTTGGGACATAGAATGATTCAAGTGTGGGGTGAGGGAACTTTCAAAATTTTGTGCTTAATGATTTCGGGGTGAATTTAGTGCTTGATAGGTATTGGTTGAGGGAAAATTTTTGAGTTGAGCATGACTCCCACCCGTTGGTTTTTCTTTTTGGTTCTTTTCCGACGGGGGCACTTTGAACCGAAGAATAAAAATTTTCTTGTTTGTACATAGTTGTTTTTAGTCATATTTAAAGACTATTCCCGATGATGGATGGATTACGACTGTCTTGAGGGAAAATTAGTCAATAGGTTTTGGCTTTGAACCCGTAGATAATTGATGGCTTGATGTCCTTGTTATGTGCTATACATGATTGAGATGCGTGGTTAGTGTTGAAGCATGTAAGAAGTTGTATAACTACGTTTGAGACACCTAGGCTTTTGAATGTGACTCTAGCGTAAGCAAGCTTAATTTGACTTTATGATTAGCCGATAAGAGTCTACCGAATTTGTCTTGAATTGAGCATGTGTTGTGAGTGTAAGGCTTTTGAATATTCCATGCTGGTGTGTAGCGTCTAGAACTTTTCTCGTGTATATACAAAACGAAATGAGGGATGTCGATTGTAGGAGATGATTGTGGGCATTTCTTTGAATGAGCCTAATTTTTATCCTCGCTTTACCTACCTTGAATGTCTGATCCTAGCTAGTCTTATCGAGCCTTAAGCCTATGCTTTGATAGCTGCAACATAAGCTTAACTTTTCTTTCAATATCCTTGAAGTTTCTCCAAAACTCCTAAGCGCTTAAGTGAAAAATCCAAAAGAGTAAAGGAGCAGAATCGTGAACAAGAAGGAAAATAATGGTTGTGGGAGTTGAGGAAAAGATTAGAGGTGAACTTGTTTGAAAATGTTGGAATATTGGTACGGAGTAAGAGAACAAATGAATGAAAAAGTTGCCTAAGTACTTACTAATAAGCCAAGTGTTTTCAAAGAAATGGGAAACAAAAGAAGAAATTTCGTGAGTGAAAAGAATGAAGGTGAAGTAAGAGAAGAGATTCCTAATGAACGTGTGATGTATTAAAAGTGCTTGGGGAAGATATCCTATTATCCGTAATAGTACCTACCCGCCTCTTAGTTTACATTATGACCCGACAAGTCCTACTTGATCTTACGTTCAGACATCCTTAAATTGTGGAGTAAAACACTAAGGGAAAGTTTATAGGTCAATACATGCAAATTACTTGTGAGAGTGAGTTTAATTTTATCCATATACCCATACACGTTATAATTTGAAAATTTGTGAGTAAAAATGGGTAACTCTCTTGTTGTAAGGGCACATGTTTAATGAAGGATAAAATTCATGTTGGATTTCTTGTTGTTGATTTGTATGAGTTTGTTGATATTGAGAGTCGATTCTCGAGATTAGGAAGTCTTAACATAGTCATATTTGCTTTGATGGTTGGGCACCGTGCATGCAATTTTTTTAACTTGCTACCAAAACAATCGTTGTAGCTGTAGATTGAATTGTCTTGCTTCAATTAGCTATGTTTGAGTCTTCATGTGCATGAGATAGGACAGACTTGTTCGAGGAAGAACAAGGATTTAACAGTGTGGTAGTGATCTTGGGCATAATTACGTGCCCAAGTGCTATTTTATACTTAATTTAGTCATGTTTGTCTAATATACACTTACATTCTTATGAGAATTTGTAGATTTGAGTATGCACTAACAAACGTTATTAGTCCTTGTTTTGTAGGTGAAAAATGCATATGAAGGTCTAAATAATGATGGGTGAAGTGAAGGAATGAAGTTGAGAGTGAATGGCAATGGATGGCAAGAAAACATGCCATGGAAGGTCGGGGTCGCCAGGCGCCGTGCCACGCCAGGCGTTCTGCGCGCGCCGTGCCACTCCAAGGCCATGTGCGCGAGATCATCCTCCAAGGCGCCTCGTGCGCAAATAATCATGCTACGCTAGGCACCGCCGTGTGTCGCAGCTCGTGTGATGCTAGCTATAGCACAGATCGGTCGTGCCACGCGTCGTCGCACCATGCCTCACCAAGCAACATTCAAATACAATTTGCACTGGCTCGCGTTACCCTCCGTGGCACGGAGGCGACCATGCGTTCACCTCGTGCTACCTGCAATTCCATGACAAGAAAAATTGAAAATCCCATTTACTATAAATTCAACCCTTAGTTCCTAAAATCATTTTGTCATGAAATATTTTCTGGAAACCGTAGAGGAGCCGAAGCGGAGAAGTGAAGAACTCTCCCTAGGGTTCACTAATTTTACATTCTCTTTTTCCTATTCTGTAAGTACACTCTCAACATGTTTTTGAGTTATTATATGAACATGAGTGGCTAAACCCTCCTCTAGGGTTGAGGCCACGTGATATGATTGTAATACATGAATTTATTTTGGTTGGAGTTGTTAATTGTTGGTTTGTTACATTCTTATTAGGGTTTTTTTAATGCTTGATCACCATGAAAACATACAGCAAACTAGGTAAAAGCTTGAGAGAGTAACCCAGGATAGAACAAGAGAATGTAGGAGCAAGTTCTTATCTTACAATAGGATTCGTGATTAGGGATAGAACACTTCACCCGCCTTGCTTGGCTGATAAAACAGATGATAGCAAGACACCTACTTAGAATTGTCACTCCACCACTTTTAGAAGTAGCTGTGAAGCTAAGTTAGGTTAAATGATTAGAGGTACGTAAAGTCCCTAATCAAGAGCACAAACCCCGTAAACCACATCCATGTAGTTTAATTTCCCAAGAACTAGGATGTCACATCCCCACTGGGTTACTGGGTACCACGTCAGCTACTCCCAAAGACAGTCCATTGCTCCAGCCTCCATCATCGGCCGAATGCCATCCGTGTTCGTGGAGACAACAGAGCAGGGCTACGGGATGGAGGGATCATGGTAGCGCAGGTGTGGAGCGCACCTTCCGCTTTGTGCTGGGTGGCAAGAATCATCCTGGAGGTGCTCGGGTCGGGCGCTGCGTGATGCTTATTTCGGGTGGGCAACCCTGACACAGATCGATATTGCCCTCGCAACCAGCTTTTTGCCGCTCTCCAAGAGCAGCATGACTCCCTCAGCAAGGTGCCTCCACTAGTTCAGCAGTGGTCACGCCAAAATAGGTTTTATGTCCTAATGCTCACTGAGAGCGTGATGCTTTGCCAAATGTGTCACGGTGTGTTGCAAGTCTTGATGCTTATTCCTTATTAGATCCAAGAGCTATTTTTTTCTTTGTGACCCGTTATATTGCTAGTAGTTTTTGGATTATCCTAAAATTTGTCAAACCATTCTCAATATCTACCCTACCCGTTGAATCAGCAGCTAGGAGGATGTATAAGGGTTTCCCTACGCTGTTGCATAAGATTACCTCCATGTGTAATTTTAGTAGAATTGGGCATGACTGACTTTGACATCATTTTGGGTATGGATTGGGTTTTTGCATGTTATGCTTGAATAATTATAGACCCGCTCGTTGAATTTCGATTTCGAGTGAGTCGGGCCGTAGAATGGAAAGGTAATTCCGCTTTACCAGTTGGTGTCGGTTATCATATCTTAAGGCTAGGAAAATGATCTCTAAGGGTTGCATGTACCACCAATTAGGGTTAAGGATGAGTCCGAGACCCCGACTATTCAGCCATTCTAGTGGTGTGCTATATCCGGAGGTTTTCCCGATGATTTGCTAGGTGTTCCTCCATAAAGGGAAATTGATTTCGAATTGACATACGCCCGATACATAGCCTGTCTCCATTCCTCCTTACAAGATGGCTCTATCTGATTTAATAGAGTGAAATAACCCGAAAGACTTGTTGGATAAGGGTTTCATTAGACCTAGCAAGTCTCCATAGGGTGCAACGGTTCTATTTGTTCTAAGAAGGATGGATCCCTTGGAATGTGTATTGATTATCTAAATAGTTGAATAAGGTCACTATCAAGAACAAGTAGCCCTGCCCAGGATTGATGATCTATTTGACCAGCTCCTCGGGTTCCGTGATGTTTTTTAAAGATAGATCTCGTGTCCGTGTATCACCAATTTAGAGTCCAGAGAGTGATATCCCAAAGACAGCCTCTTTTAGGTGATCCAAGATGGCCATTAAGGAGTTTATAGTTATGTCATTTGACCAATCCAATGCCCGCAGCCTTTATGGATTTGATGAATGCGAGTGTTCAAGCCGCATTCAGACATGTCTATGATCGTGTTCATTGATGATATCCTTATATATACTCCCTTAATCTATGGCGGAGCATGCCATTTGAGGATAGTGCCGCAAACTCTCAAGGATCTTCGCTTGTATGCAATGTTTACCAAATGTAAATTTTGGCTAGACTAGGTGGCATTTTCTGGGCCATGTGGTGTCAGGTGAGAGCATAGCTGTAGATTCTCATAAAATCGAAGCTTGAAGAATTGGCCTAGGCCTATGAATCTCTTTAGAAATTGAGTTTCTGGGCCTAGTCAGCTACTATCGAAGATTTGTTGAGGGATTTTCATCAATTGCATCCCCATTGACCAGGTTGACTCAGAAAAGATAAAGTTCCATGGTCGAGGCTTGTGAGAAAAGCTTCCGTAATTTGAAGAATGCATCACCTGAAGACCAAGTAAGCTGACGCACCAGGGCACAGATGGCTTGTTGTATATTCAGGATGCTTCAAGAGTCAGATTTGGATGTGTGTTGATGCAGCATGGGAAAGTACAGCATATGCCTCTCGGCGCCTGAAAGTTCACGAAAGAATTACCCAACCCATGATCTCGAGTTGGTTGCGATGGTGTTTGCATCAGTATATGGTGGAATTATTTGTATAGGGTCCACGTGGATGTGTTCACGGATGACAAGAGCTCCGCAATATGTGTTCATGTAGAAACATCTCAATCTTTGGCAAAGGAGGTGGTTGGAGTTACTAAAGGACTACGATATGAGTGTTCTTTACCACCCGAGCAAGGCTAATATGGCTGATGCACTCAAAGGGGATCTCATAGAGGTGTGTCCCACGTGAGAGGGAAAGAAGGAGTTGGTGAAAGATGTTCATCGACTTGTAAGATTGGGAGTTATATTGATCGACTCGACCGATGGTAGTGTTGTTGTGCGTAATGGGTAAGAATCTGTCCTTGGTAGTTGATGTCAAATCTAAGCAAGATGAGGATCCGACTTTTGAGGAAGTCAGCAAAGTTTGTGTGGAGTCAAAAGGTGGAGGTTTTCTCCCAAGGGGATATGGTGTGTTATGATACCAGGTCGCCTATGTTTCCTGTGACGCTGATGAATTAAGAGTTCGGATATTGCATGAGGTGCGCCATGGTACCAGATATTCTATCCATCCCGGATCCATGAAGATGTATCGGACCTCGTGAGAAATCTATCGGGTGGGATGCAGTATGAAGAAGATATTGCAGAGCTTGTAGCCAAATGTCCAAACCACGCCAAGTGAAAGTCGAGCATCAAAGGCCTGGGAGGCGTACTTCAGTGGTATTAGCATTCTTTCTGGAAGTGGAAGAGATCAACATGATATTATAACAAAGCCTTCTCCCACTTGGAGACACTATGATTCCATTTGGGTGGTGGTAGACAGGTTAACCAAGGTTGCACACTTTCTACAGGTGAAGACCACGGATTCAACGGATGATTATGCCAAGTTGTATATTCGGGAGTTGGTTCAGACTTCAAGGAGTGCCCTTGTCTATTATTTCGACCGAGGCACCTTCGCCACTACCCAATTCTCGAAGTCTTTCGTAAAGGGCTTGACTCGATTAAGCTCAATACAAAGATTTCATCCGCAAACGGATGGCTGTGAGAAACGAACAATGCAGAATCTTGGAGGACATGCCGAGGGCATGTGCTATGGATTTTAAAGGTAGTTGGGATGATCATTTTCCTTGATCGAGTTTGCTTATAATAACGCTTATCACTCTAGTATCCAGATGGCATCGCTCAAGGCTCTTTACTGCGAAGGTGTAGATCTCCCATCAGATGGCTTGAGATTGATGAGGCAGCCATGATAAGGCGATTCATTGACAAGGCAATGGGTGAAGGTCTGCTTGATAAGAGATCGTTTTGAAAACCGCTTCGTAGTCTCGTAAATCATATGCCGAAGGAGAGGAGGAGAGAGATTTGGAGTTGATGGGATGACTGGGTATTTCGCTGCATCTCCCATGAAGGGAGTCACGGTTTGGAAAGAAAGGGAAACTCGCTCCCGATATGTTGGCTCCCTACCGAGTGGTGAGAAGGGTTGGTAAGGTGGCGTATGAGTTGGATTTGCCATCTGAGTTATCTTCGCCCATCCTGATGTTTCATGTGTCACTTTGAAGAAGCGTTATGATACTTAGTATTCCCGATAGACACATGGTGTAAAAAGACAAATTTCAAGCATGAAGAAGTTTCCGTTGAAATATGAGATCGTTTCAAATTCGTAAGCTAAGAACAAAGATAGCTCCAGCTTAAAGTACTATGGAGAAATCAGCATGTTGAAGAAGCTATGTGGAAGCCGGCGATATGATCGCTAGATACCCACACTTGTTCTCTACCGCCGTCACTTGAGGTATCGCTTTTCATAATTCTAATCCGCTCATGTTCAATTCATGCGTATAAGTTTTTTTTAATGATATGGTATATGTATGTGGTGTCTGAATCCAACTCAACTATATAGTTCTTTCTGAGGTAGTCATTTCGCGCTTTCTATTAAATGATCGCATTTGTATATGGTGTGATAGCCGGTTTTGAGTTTTCTACATATTTCTAATATTCAAGGATGAATGGTCCCAAGTGGGAGATATTGTTATACACCTGAACTCAAGGATCAAACTCGAGCCAAAAATGTAAGAGAAAATGGAAATTCAACTAGGTCACGTGACGCTCAGTTAGTGGCTCGTTAGGTGGGACCACGAGTCGTGAAGTGACTTGTGGTGTTATACCCTCGAACCCAAGGATTAGACCCGTAAGTGAAAATCGAGAAAAAAATGAAAATTCGCACTGTGTCACAAAGAACGACCATGAGTTTAGTCGGGTGGAGGAGTGACTACGAATGTGAAGTGACTCGTGGGTCACTTTGGTTTGGAAAAGTCTGAGTGAGGAGGTCATGAGACTGACCACGCAGTCGTGGCCGACCTACGACTCAGGAGGCTATCCATGGTCAACCCTAGTAGTTTGGCAAGATTGACTGGAAGTGTAGGCCACGGAAGGTGATCATGGAGTCATGGTCCGACCTCACGACTCGTGAAGTCTCCCGTGGGTTCCTTGGAGGATTACAGCGGAATCAACGGATCAAGGCAAAATGTTGTGCCTCATGGCACCCAATTCGCTAGGTCCCCGTGAGGATCGACAAACTTAAATTTCCCTGTTTTAATGAGGGTGTTTTCGTATCTTTCTAAGTCCCTAAGGCCTAAACTATGTTGTTTTGGATATTTTCTGAGTGTGTAAGAGGAGTTAAGTCCCTATTGCATGCCCATTCTCATGCAAGGATTTTAGAGAGATTTATGAGATTCCAACGCCTTCCCCAAATTTTCTTCAAATTTTTGTGGGTGTTCAAGGAACTTTAAGTCCATCTATTCCCTGGTATGTAGGATTTTAAAATGAGTGAAATTTTTCCTCACCCAGCCCACTAAAGTCATGAATTCTCCTACTCAAATTCCATCGGTTTTACCCAAAGCATGTCAATGTGACTTCTCCTTATGGGTATGTTTTAATTGAGTTTTATTTATTAAAATATGCATGATGGGCAGGTTTTCAGACATTTTATTCAAAATCATATGTTTCAATCTTTTTAAATCTAAATTCTAATATTGAATTTCATGGAGATTATGATTTATGATGAATATTCATTATTTTAAGTTTATTGATTATGGAAATGCATGAATCCAAGTTACCCATGTTTATGAGCATATTTCGAAGGAATTGAGTATGATGAAGCATTGGGCAATGCCCACATGATTAAGAATTATTTATGATTTATAAAATGAATTTTATGATTTATCGATTTATGATGTTGACGATAAAAGGGTCTTGATTCTTGTCTAAGCATGTTTTAAAGGGATCACGATGAATGTTATATCTTAGCCACTGAATTTTATGCATGATTTTAATGATTTATTTATGAGACTATATGCATGTTTTTGGGAGTTGTGTCTAGCACTAAGCAACTCGCATTCAAAGGACTACGCTGTCTCATAACCATGTGCCGCCATGGGTTCTAATGTTATGGTGTAACGTATAATGATCCCCTCAAATGTGATATCAAGCCTTAAGCACGACTCCTAGCCTCGGCAAGCCGTATCGGCTCTAGCCACTTGAGCGAGACAGTTGGGGCATCATGAAAGGCTCTACCATGATGGTGCGCTTATGAAGAGTCCTTCCAATTAAATTACATTCCTTATGCATTATTATGTTTATGGTATTGGCTCAAGTTATATTATGATAAAGTTATTTACGATTATGATAATGAATTATTATGAAAGATTTGAAAGTCTGAGCCTTATGTTTTATTACGAAGATTTTGATGCAAGCATGATGTCCTTCTCCTATGTCTATTTATGAGTTTATTTCTTTACTTTAAAATGTCCGTTTATTTACCTCTCGCATACTCAAGACATTCCACATACCGACCGCATACTTTCTATGTTGTATCGTTTCATGATACAGGTCCGACCAGTTTATCCTCATCCTTAGTCCATCCCAAGCTACGACATCGCCTGTTGGTGAGTCCTTATGTTATGAGGGTCATGCTTGATACTTTTTCCCGTTAATTATGTTTTAGTATTGCTCGGTTAGTTCGGGATGTTGTCCCATCAACCCATCTTACGAATTAGAGGCTTTTGGATGAAAATATGTAGTATTAAGCTTATGTAAAATGTTTGGTATTTCCGATTATGTCATGGTTATGTTTCGTGATGCTTTATGCTTAATATTCCGTTTATTTAAATGAGATTAGCTGGAATGCATATTCCATGGTTGACTTGGGTCTCTTAGGGTCCCTAGTCCCGTGCTCAATATCCTGTGTACGTGTGGTCATGACATGGTCGACTGGTTTGGCAGCCTGGGAGGCCGCGGGGTGATCATGAGTCTTGGTCGACCTCACGATGCCTCGAGGTCACCATGGCGAGGATGGAATGTATGGCTAGGATTTGAGACAAGAGGGACCACGGTGTGGTGACCATGAGTCATGGTCAGGCCACCACGATTCATGGGGTCCCTCGTGGGGTCCCCGAGCTTGGTTGGGCAAAGGTGGATTCATGGGTGGTTACCATGAGTCTTGGTCACCCACCACGATTTGTGGTGTCCTCTATAGGGGCAAAATTCCACGACTTAAGGCCACGAGTTGTGGTCCCCTGGGACTGGCAACAGCAAATTCTGCAATTTAAGTAAGATGTGTTTTCGTAATTTCTAAATTTCTAACGCCTATACTACGTCGTTTTAACATTAAAAAGGGTGGTTTAATAGGGAATAGACTAGCCTAAGTCCTCATTCATGCATGCAAAGGTTTGGGAAGGTGGAGGAAGGGTGATCTAGGTGATTTCAAGGTGTTCTTCTCAATTTCTTCTGGTCAATCTAGGAAGTTAAGAATCAACTACCCGTGTATGTAAGGTCATCAATTGGTAAATTCTTCCACACCCATGGTCCTACTCTATGATTTTACTTAAAATTTATCAAAACTCCCGGGGTTTTTGAATCTATTTATAAAAATCAAAATGATTTAATTATGCGTTTTGTGATTTTAAAATATTATCATAGTCTATGGATTTTGATCATCTTTTGAGATTTAAATTGATTATAATATTATTGATTTCGATTTTCTAAAAAATTAAGCTTAATTATTCATGCCCCATGATGAATCGATTTAGGATCTACTATTTCTATTGTTGATATTTAAAAATCCAGCATGATTTATATTTCAAAGTATGAATTTATTCAATAACATCATGATTTGATGATTTTCAAGTTATAATGATCTACAAGTATGCATGAAACCTATGATTTGTGGATTATGTTTTGGCCGACTATTGTGCCCTATGTCATGGCTAGTTCACATATGTTCAAGTATGTTTACGATTTTCATGATTTAACTAGCCCATAATCTCATGTATGTATTATTAAGGGAGCACTATATATGTTTTGGGAGTAGTATTGAACACCGAGCAATGCTCGGCTCACAAAGTTGCTCGAATCTCATGAACTACGTACAATTTAGGTATTTCGTGACCCTTTCATGTTAGTCCTTGGCCCAAGTGGCCCTTTTCATGGTGTGATATCACACTTTCATGGTTCTATCCTGGTACAGGTACGAACACCCTCCCAACCAGGATTACAAGTTGGGCTTTATGTGTGCTCATGGGGTATGTCGCTAAGAGAATCTCCCATTGTTCCTCACGATTTATGCATGTTATGATTATGTATATTGGCTTAAGTCATGTCCAATAAAAATTTCCTCTTATTATTATGATTACGATTGCATTAAGAATGTTTTGAAAATCTTGAGCCTTATGTTATGTTATGATGTTCATGATAATGGCATGATGCCCTATTCTACGATCATTTATGAGTTTTATATGTTTTAAATGTCCCGTTTACTTACCTGTATACTCAAGATATTCCACGTACCGACCGCATGTTCGCGCCCAGCCGCACGCAAGCATACGCAATCGTACAAGTAATAAAGTAGCCCTTTTTAAGAGATGGATGTCGAACCTAATCGGACTGACCAATTCAGCTAATATTCAAGTTCAAGTGTTAAAATTAACTTTCAAAGTGTTGATGACAGAATTTTTCAAGAATTATAATTAAGTCTAGGGGTGATAACAAAATACTTGAGAAACAATAGAAGAAGCAACTAGAGTTAAGGCCTAAAAATAATGTAATGCTAAGGTTCTTAATGTTTCAAAGATGAAAACTTGAAGAAAGCATAAATAATTAAAATGTTATGGTTTATGGTCTTTCGAGCCTCTAAGCACTCCAACTAGTCTCACACCTACATCGTTGAGCGGGGATGTGACGTCCTAATTCGTGGAGCAATTTAACTACATGGATGTGGTTTACGGAGTTTGCACTCCTTGATTATGGACTTCGTACCGCTAGTCATTTAACCGAACTTAGTTTCACATCTACTTCTACAAGTGGTGATGTAATAATTCTAAGTTGGTGTCTGGGTCATCCCATTTTAGTAACTAAGCAAGGAAAATTAGGTATAACATTCATCCTAATTGCAAACTTAATATAAAAGTAAGAACTTGCCCCTACATTCTCATGTTCTAGCCTAGGTTACTTTTTCAAGCTTTCACCCATGCTTAACGCGTGTGTTTTCATGGTGATAAAGAATAAAAACAACAAATAATAAAGAATGCAGACAAAACAACAACTAAAACTTAAACCAATTACGAATCTGGCGATTTATAATCATCTTACGTAGCCTCAACCGTAGAGGAAGGGTTTTAGTTACTCTTGTCTGCATAAATACTCCAAAACATGTTAAAAGTAGAGTACTTACAAGAATAATTAAAAGTGAATGAAAACTAAGGAACCCTAGGTAGAGTTCTTTCGTTCCTCCCTTCGCTCTTTACGGTTTCCCAAAATTATTTCGTGGATATTTTATTTTAGGAGCTAAGGTTTTAATTTATACTAAGTGAAAATTTTCAAAATTTGGCCGCAGTATGGACTCGCTCCATGTCACTGAGCTAGACGCCTCAATTTGCCTCTCAGGATGTGGAGCAAACGCAGAAGCCTACCGTTTGCATGTTGTGGGCGCTGCATGGCACGGCGCCTTCGTGGCACACCGCTGAATGCACAACTTTCCCCTGCTGTGGCACGGCCCGCACACGGCCACCGAATGGCATGCGCCCGGGTGCGCGCACCTCGCTTGTCATGGAACACCGTTGTACGCGCAGCCCTTCTCGTGGCACGGTGCTCTCGGCCATACGCCCATGTTGGCGTGGCGGTGCCGTGTGGCTCAAGATATGCCTCGTTTCTAGTGCGACATCGTGCACTCTTTTGCAATTTGTTCCGAACTTCCTCATTGAGCCTCAACCACCATATTTAGTCCCTCCTAAGAATTTTACACCTACAAAACATGGGCTAATCATGTTGGTTAGTTTATGCACATAATTATTAAAAATCGCATGAGAATATAATTAATTAAATTCACAAACTCGACTAAATAAAGTTATAAAGTAGCACTTGGACACGTAATTATGCTCAAGATCACTACCCTATACTTAAAGCCTTGTTCGTCCGCAACTCTTTACATCTCATGCACATGACGACTAAACATAGCTAATTGAAGCAAGACAATTCAAGCTAAGGCCACAATGATTGTTTTACATAGAACATTAAATATAGCATTCAAGATTTAACCCTTAAAATCGAATATAACTATGTAAAGACTTCTTAACCTCTAGAATGGACTTCAATCTCAACAAACTCATTAAAATTAACCCATCAAGACATCCGACATGAATTTTATCCTTCATTAAACATGTGCCTCACAACAAGAGAGTTACCCATTTTCCACTCACGATTCTTCTCATATTTAGCACATGTATGGGTCTATGCATAAGAGATAAGCTCACTCACAAAGAATTCACATGCCACGTGTATAAACCCATGTTTGCCATTAGTGTTTTACTCCACAATTTAAGGATGTCTGAACGTAAGATCATGAGGACTTAATGGGTTGTAATGTAAGCTAAGGGCGGGTAGGTACTATTATGGGCCAGCTTATAGTGACTATCTTCCCTAATCGCTTTTAATACACCACACTTTCATTAGGGAATTCCCCATCCTCCTACATCACCTTTATATTTTTCTACTCCCATTTTCCTCTTTTGTTTCCCCATCTCATTAGGCACACTTAGGTTGTTAGTATGGAGTACTTGAGCAATTTTAGACTCTCTTCATTTTCTTCTTTTACCCCTACTAACTCTTATTCCATTTTTAACCAAGTGCACCTCTAGTCGTCTCTTCAACTCCCATCACTACTATTTTCCTTCTTATTTAACTTCTCACTCCTTAACTTCTTTTGCAATTTCAAGATAAGCGCGCCTAGGTGTTTTGGATAAATTCAAGGCTAATGAAAAGAAAGGATTAAGCTAATTTTGTGGCTAGGCAAAGAATAGGCTAAAGGCCACAGCTAATATTCAAGGTAGGTAAATCAAGGGACAAAAATTAGTTCATTCTGAAGAAATCTATAAATCATCTCCCTATAATCAACATCCCTCATTTCATTTTGTATACACATCAGGAAATTTCTATAGCATGGAATATTCAAAAACCTTAAACTCACAGCACATGCTCAATTCAAGACAAATTCAGCACACTCTAACTCGCTAATCAAGTAAGAATGCACCGTTTAAGCACATCGAGTCACGTTCAAGAGCCTAGGAGCCTCAAACAGAGTTATTCAACTATTAAGAATGCTTCAAAATTAACAACACTTGCATGCCACAATCATAATAGAGAACATAATAATAACATCAAGCCATCAATCAACTGTGTTCCAAATTAAAACCTATTGACTAATTTCCTCAAGACGGTCATCATCCATCCATCATTAGGAACAGTCCCAACTATGACTACAACCATCTATATACAACAAGGAAAAAAATTTATTCATCGGTTCAAAGTGCCCCCGTCGGAAAAGAACCAAAAAGTAAAACCAATGGGTGGGTGAATCATGCCTGACCCAACTTTTTCATCCAACAATACCTTACAAAGCACTAATTCCACCCAAAATCATTAAGCATAAAATTTTGAAATTTCCCTCACCCCACACTTAAAACATGCAATGTCCCCAAAGCATCAAATTAAAATTCAAAAAGGGTGAGAAATACTCCCGAGGCCTCTAGGCATGAAGCACAATATGTTTTTCTTCATTTTTGTATAAATGGGTTATTAACCCTAATTCTCTTTTCATTCTTCTTAACTTCCTCTTCCAAGGGTACTCGACTTCCTCCATCCGTGCTTAATTCACCACTCAAAAACAACAACAAGATGAAAATAAACAAAATCAACACAAAGAAAAAAACAGCCCGGGGTACCCTTGCTTCCTCCCAAGAAGCGCCCGATTTTATGTTGTGGCGCGACGTGACTAATTTTCAGACATCCTCAAACTAGTGTTTCCTTTAGAGAACCATCTTTTTCTCTTTTATCTTTTCAAGGGAACAGCCTCCACTCCTCGTCCCTCTCTTCTTCCAACCCTTCTCCAATTGAAGCCCTCCATCGATTCAGTCAAAGTGATCATCTCCCGCAGCCATGGACCTATGGAATCTTCCACCCTACACTTAGTTCTAACAACACACTAACCTTACAAGGGTCTCTGTAGTGTGAGGGAAGATCTCTTGGTAGACTCGGAAGAGTTCTTCTTCATCATCACCGTCATTTTTAGGGTCCTCGTCTATATTAATAATCGCTTTCCTATAATGGCTGTAAGAATGGTCGTCCCGATATCATGGGTACCTTGTCATCAACTTTAAAATCAAGTATGATGAAATCAGCGGGTATAATGAACTTACCCACTTTGATGAGAAGGTCCTCGATTATTCCATCTGGTGCGACTTGGTACTTGTTTGCCAGCTGCAGCATCATTCGTGTTGGCCTCGGCTGACCCAACCCAAGGTGTTAAACAAAGATAGGGGCATTAGATTCACTTCTTCCCCTAAATTACATAGAGCTCTTATTACTTCAGCTTTACCAATTTGTATGGGGAGGGTAAAACTCTCTAGGTCTTTGAGCTTTTTTGGTATCTTGCTCATTACCATGTGGCTTCACTCCTCAGTCAGTGCCACTGTCTGAACATCCACAAATCTGACTTTATTGGCCACCACATCTTTCAAGTACTTAGCATACTTGGACATTTCCTGCAAAACAACATGCAAAGGCAAATTTATGTGAAGTTCTTTGAAAATATCAAAGAACTTTTTAAAGCATTCCTCCTCCTTTTTTTAGTCTTTGCGGGAAAGGTGACAGTGGTCTATGTGCTGGCTGTAATGATGATTGTGCATTTTGTTTTAAAGCACTCTGCTTATCACCCTTGTCAGTTGGTGGCCCCTTTCTAACCCTATTGCACCTCATTTTTCTTTTCCTTAGGCGGTGTATCAGCCAACTGCTTGCCACTCCTCAAACTGATGGCGTTGACCTGTCGGGGTTTTGTATCTGTGTCACTGGGTAACCCTCATTGAGCAACTTCTATTTGATGCATCTGCTTCTCTAGATTGCGGGTGGCCAACTGCTGATTTTTAAAATCTGATGCCATCCTTGCCTGATTCTCTGCTAATTGGGTTTGTGTTGCCATAATCTTTTGCAACATCTCCTCAATGTTGCAGGTCAACTTGCCACCATTCTGCCTATTTTGCTACTGATACTGCTGCTACTGAGGTTACTAGTAGCTTCGACTTTGATTTCCACCCCAAGAGAAATTCGAGTGGCTCTGCTAATTCTTGTTGTAATTGTTCCAAAAATTCTGATTGTTTCTCTGCACATTCCTAAAAAAATTTACTTATTTAGGATTGGCCCCGCAAGATCCTGCATTGTGCCCATTATTACCGCAGATTTCACACCAACTAGGAGCCTGCTAAACTGCATTCACATGTCCCTGCTATTGGTTCATACTCAGTTTGTTGAACTGAGTTATCATCTAATGCTGAAATGATGCTAGATATGCTGCCAAGGCATTTACATCATCCACCTCTATCAGTCCTATTGTTCTCTTTCCTTCCCCTCTCAATGAATCACTGTGCCACTCTGTATTTCCCTGAGCAATCCTATTCAACAAAGTATACATCTCACCATAGGTCTTCTCAAATGCTTGCCCACCCAATGCAGAGTCTAGTAAAATTTTGGTGTGTGGGTCTACACTTTTCACAAAGTTATGGGCTAGCACTTCATTAGACTACTGGTGATGGGGGGCAGTCTCTCAATAGTGACTTGAATCTCTCCTAAGACAAATACATGTTCTCCTCTAGCCTCTACTTGAAGCTTAATATTTCACTCCTGAGTTTGGCAGTTTTGCCTGAAGGGAAGAATTTGATGAGTAACTTCTTTGCTAAGTCATCCCAAGAAGTAATGAAATTCGATGGCTCGGCCTTCAACCACCTTTTTGCCTCTCCCAACAATGAAAATGGGAAGAGTGTGAGTTGGACATAATTAGTTGACACTCTGGTGGGGACGAAGGTGTCACTAATCTCCAAGAAGTTCTGTAAGTGCTGTTGTGGGTCCTCATGAGTCATCCTAGTGAACTGACCACTAGAATATAAAAATTGCACCATATTCTATTTCAATTCAAAGTTCCCTCCGGGCACCGGTTTGCGGATACTAGAGGTCACATTTGTCGCTAGTGGGATTGCCACTTTGTAAACTGTTCGGGCCTCCATTTGGTCAAATAACAACTCTACTTGACCTGCTGGTAGAAGTTGTTGCAACTACTCTTGTAATTTTTTCAACTTTCGCTCTAAGGCTTCCCTCCGGAGCAAATGCAATTGTCGTTCAGGTTCCAACAATAGTTCTACCAGTTCTCTTTTCCTTGCCAGGTCTACAAGGAAGACCTATCACCTGCAATATAGCAGACTAATACCAAGTTTTTCAACACTTAAGGAAATTAAAAATCACACAAAAATAGAAAAATTCACTAAACTTCACCAGTCCCTAGCAACGGCGCCAAAACCTTGTTCGCGTTCCAGCGCACGCGCAAGCGTACGCGATCGTACAAGTAATAAAGTGGCCCTTTTAAGAGCCGGATGTCGAACTCATAGGCACTGGACCAATTTAGCGAATATTCAAGTTTAAGTGTTAAAATTAAATTTCAAAAGTTTGATGATAAAAGTTTTCTGTAAATTATAATTAAGTCTTGGGGTGATCACAAAATACTTGAGAAACAATAGAAGAAGAAACTAGAGTAAAGGCCTAAAAATCATGCAGTGCTACAATTCTCAACGGTTTGAGTATGAAAACTTCAGTTGTTTTCTCACATAATTAAAATGGTATGTTCATGGTATTTCAAGCCTCTAAACATGAAAAACTAGTCACACACCTTCATCGTTGAGCGGGGATGTGACGTCCTAATTCGTCAGCAATTTAACTACATGGATGTGGTTTACGGAGTTTGCACCCTTGATTATGGACTTTCGTACCGCTAATCATTTAACGGAACTTATCACAACTACTTCTATGAGAGGTTATGTAATAATTCTAAGTTGGTGTCTAGCTCATCCCGTTTTAGTAACCAAGCAAGGCAAATTAGGTGCAATTTCTATCCTATTTGCAAATCCTATCATAAAAGTAAGAACTTGCCCCTACATTGTCATGTTCTAGCCTAGGGTTACTTTTTCAAGCTTTTACCTAAGCTTAACGCATGTGTTTTCATAGTGATCAAGCACAAAAATAACCATAACAAAGAATGTAAGACAAAACAACAACTAAAACTCAAACCAATTACGAATTCATGCATTTACAATCCTCTTATGTAGCCTCAATCCTAGAGGAAGGGTTTTAGCTATTCATGTTCGTACAAATACTCAAAAACATGTTTAAAGTGGACTACTTACAAGAATAATTAAAAGAAAATGAAAAATAAGGAACCCTAGGTAGAGTTCTTCCCTTCTCCCTTCGCTCCTTTATGGTTTCCTAAAAATATTTTGTGATATTTGATTTTAGGAGTTAAGGTTTTAATTTATACTAAGTGAAAATTTGCAAATTTTGGTCGTGCATGGACTGCCTCTGTGTCACGGAGCTGGACGCCTCAATTTGCCTCCGTGACACGGAGCAAACGCGGAAGCCTACTGGTTTGGCATGTTATGGGCGCTGGCATGGCGCGATGCCTGCCGTGGCACGCTGCTGAACACGAAGCTTTCCTGCCGTGGCATGGGCTTGTATCGCAGCTTCACTGGAATGGCATGCGCCTGGCGCGTGCACTTGCTTGCCGTGGCACACTGCCGAACGCACAGCTCCCTTGCCGTGGCATGGTGCTCAGCGCACTGCCCATGCTGCGTGGCACACTGTGTGGCTCGGCATGTGCATGCTCTAGTGCAACATCGTGCGACTCTTTTGCAATTTTTTTCCGAGCGTCCTCCTTGAGCCTCAACCACCATATTTAGTCCCTCCTAAGAATTTTACACCTACCAAACATGGGCTAATCATGTTGGTTAGTTTATGCACATAATTATTAAAAATCACATGAGAATATAATTAATTAAATTGACAAACTCGACTAAATAAAGTTATAAAATAGCACTTGGGCACGTAATTATGCCCAAGATCACCGCATACTTTCTATGTTGTATTGTTTCATGATACAGGTCCCAGTTCTCAGGCTCATCCTCACCCATAGCTAGTTGCAGCCTTGCTCTCAGCGCACTTGGTGAGTCCTCATGTTTCGAGGACTGCATGTTCATACTCGATGTTATTTCTTTTAGTTTATGGATGTTGTATTAGTTGGGGAGTTGTCCCATCAATCCGCCTTTCATGTTTAGAGGATTATCAGACTACGAGTTGTATTCCACCATATTGTTCAAGTCTTGTACTGTTTTTCCCTTATGCTATGTTATAATTACGTTCTTTATGTTAAGTCTTCTGCTCATGTGATTGAATTAGATGTATTCTCATGCCATGGATTGACTTGGGGTCTCCTGGGGCTCCTTGTCCCGTGTCTACGATCCGGGCGTACGTTTGGGGTCATGACAAGAACACTGAGAAAGATTCCTTTCCCCTAACTGGCACTGAGCCGATACGGACTTAGCCTTCATTCTCAAATCTCTTTCTGATAAGGGCTAGAATTCATGATATTTGGTCTAACTGAAATTAAAGGACTTATGAGCATGAATCATTCCTGACATCTGTAACTAAGCACATACATGAGTTAATATTATTCTACTAGCCACTAAAGAAACTTCTAACGATTGAGTTCAAGCTGAATATACTGGAAAACATGAGTTAACACACATAGTTGGTTCATAACATGAAGATGAGCCTTAAGGACTTATAGAGTAAGACTAACATCGTTATTTGAAGCGGCTATCTAGAGATTCTGGAAGTCTAAACATGGGAATGGATAAAACATAGTTTCAACTAAAACATAACAGGAATTATCTGAACCTGAAGGGATTTGTATACCGCAATTGTTAAGGTTGAAGCTCCCCCACTAGCATACTCAAGATCCGACTTGTCTCATAAACTTACCATCTCCCCCTTAGCTTCAAGCTTTCATTCTAAGGCTCCTGAATCTTTCTTAAGGTTGGGCTACACACCACTAACTTTTGACTTCTCCTCCACCTCTAATATTCACCACAAACCCCATACTAACAGCTATTTCATATCAGGCATTGACAACTTCTTCCCAATAAAAATCACAAGAGTTTCTATTCAATACTGAGGTTCTGGGGCTTAGCAATATACAAAGGTAACATGAACAATTCATAACATACCTATGACTACTACTAGCGACTTGCCCTTATCCTGATGTGCCGCCAAGGCATAGGAGCAGTTTTAAACTGTCCGCCACCTGCGCTTGATGATGCACCTTGCTAAAATGGGCAGGTTATTGGAGTTATTGAATAGGTGGATGAGGCTCTACTCTCGTGCCGCTTAGCTGCAGTGCAATCTCGGTGCTTGTGACCCAACTTACTGCACCAAAAACAAGCGTCTGAGCCGGCCATGCATTCTCCCAAGTGATGCTTCCCATAGCTGGTACACAATGGATATGTAATCTCCCTCACCCTGGGTTTGTATGGAGCACTGGCTGTCGAAGGTGTCGGGACTGATGATTTTCGCTGGGAGTGTGAGCGATGTTCACCACTCAACCTCTGAGGGGAAAACTCTGAATCTCTTGTCCTATCCCTCTTGGTCTCTCTCTCTCTCTCTGTCTCTGATGTACCACCTCCATCTGTTGGGCGTACAAAACTATCTGAGAAAAATCCATATCCTGATGAACCATGGCGGTCCTGCAATCTTTATCCAAGTAGTCCGCTACTCCATGAACAAATTTACTCACTCGAGTCCTCTGATCAACAACAAGCTCTGGTGCATACTTGGACAATCAGGTGAACTCCAGGGCGTACTCCTGGACTGTCATCCTTCCTTGCCTCAGATTCACAAATTCAGCTTCCTTGATATCCCTCAGCTCACAAGGGAAGAACCTCTCTAAAAATGCAGCATTAAACTCATCCAAACTAATATGGCCTGCTCTCACATCCCTACTATCCTTTCATTTCTTGAACCAGATGTGCGCAACCCCCTTCAACTGATATGAGGCTAACTGGGCACACTCCTCTCCACTCACCCCCATGACCTGGGTGATTTTTATAATCTCTTCCACGACTTATGTGGATCCTCATCCACTTTTGACACAAGGAACTCGGGTGGGTTCACTCTGAGGAAATATCGTACTCGAGCCGTTGTCGTTTCCCCATTCTAGGGAGCATGAGCCATCGCCTGCCGATTCATCTGAGCTGTCATAGCCTGTGCAAACATGTGAGAGGCTACCCTGAACTCGGCATTCGTAACATAGTCGTCCATCAAGTTCACCGGGGCTGGTGGTGCTTGCTGATGCACATTACCATTTCTTCTGCCATTCACTCGGTTGGGAGGCATTATCTGTGAGTGCATAAAGCACGAGTCAGGAGAGTAATTCTTTAGAGTCTTATACTCTATGCATGATAAGAATCATGAAGAAAGGGGAACATTCCTAAAACGCCGAGTGTGGCATGTTTCACACCCATGAAAAAGACCCTACTCAATGCGGCTTTCAGACCCTAGGACACTCTAAACCCTTGGCTATGATACCAAGATTTTCACGACCCGAACTAGGCCCAGATCCAGACACGAGACAAGGAACCCCAAGAGGCTCCAAGTAGACCCATGGAATAATCATATAATAACACTTAATACTCCAAATAGCTAACAGAGATATAACTGAGCGGAAGCTAACTGAAAGAGTCAATTCAAAACCTTAAGAAAAAATGTAACAACACTTTAATACAAATATGAATCTATCTAGACAAGTCTGAAAGCCTTTACTATGCTGATGAGTTTCTGGGACAAGCCCCCAGCTAACTCTTAAAATTTGAAAACTGAAACATAATGGAAATATAAATTGCGTCCCCAGGAGATGAGGACTCACCACAAGCAGCTGAGAGGAAAATGAAGTGTATCTAACCATGCAGCTGAGTCTGGAAACCTGAATATATATCATGAAACGATATAGCACATAAGGTATACGTTCAATACTTGGAATGTATTGAGCATGCGAAAAATGTAACTAAACTAAAACATACAATCATACAAGGAGAGAGTAAAATAGAGACATTAATGGAAATATAACTGAAAGGAGATACAACAACCTTATCTGGGATACATGTATACACATTAACATGAAGATTTTTATAAGAAACATTTACGTAGATATGATCAACTGATACACAAATGTTCTACACTGAACAAATACTGAGGAGACCGAAGTCGTGACTGATATCGTAGAGAGTCCTTGACTGTCTAAGGGAGACGTTCTCAGCTATGGAGAGTCCTTGATTGATCAGGGAAACATTCTCGGCTAATGAGAGTCTCAAATGACTAGGGAAACATTCACAACTAATGAGAATCCTGACTAACTAGGGAAACATTCTCTGCTAATGAGAGTCTCGACTGACTAGGGAAACATCTATGCTAATGAGAGTCCCGACTGACTAAGGAAACATTCTCAGTTAATGAGAGTCCTGACTTACTAACTAAGCTAGAACATGAAGTACATCAATCTGACATCCTTTATCTAGTCTAAACTACTTGAACTAATCAGAGACATGAGCATTTACTGATTTCATCATACTGCATTCATTTAAAATTGATGAAGGCTACTTTCTACTAACAACAAGCCCAAAAGTCTAAAGGATCATTCTCATGCTTTATCATTATAATTCATATCATCATAGTCTCAAATCATCTATTAAATCATTTATTTTGCATTCACGAAATAGCTATAGGAGTAGATCATAGTTTGAACACATCCCCAACATTTAAACCTTGAGTTCATAGCATATGACGTATATCTTATATTCATGTAAGATCCATGGGTTCATTTCATACTTTAACATGTACAATCAAATCATGGTGAAAGCTTTCCCAAACTCCATTTTGAAATTTACTCTAATTCATGAAGAAGATTCCATAATAATGTCATTACCATAGTTTCAACTCATACCCAAACCATTTACACCAAAATCATAGTGAAAACATATATCTACTTCGCATTGATCAAGACCATAAGTTCTAATTGAATTTCAACCTATCTATTAAATCATATATTCTAGGTTTGAGAGAATTCATACGATCTTTCTATACTTTTGACTAGGAAACAAGTTCATGATAAGGGCATGTAAACAATTAACAAAGTTTCATTCAGAGTTCTAGTTATCTTATGATGAAAATTCTATAATCATGCATTACTCATATCAATCACATAATTTGAGATATTAGTAGGAATCCTTTAAGCATACATGGCTATCAATCATAATGGGTCTTAAATTTCATAGGAGGCAAAGAAGAAATCATCCAAAAATTGAAATCCTAGATCATGCTTTTCTAGAAATCTATGAAATTAGGGTTTTAGTAAAATAATTTGGGGCACAATGATGGAAGGGTATCCTTGTTGAAAATCCCACATACCTGATTAAGAGATTTCCCACTTGAACTTGCACCTTGAAGCCTTGAGGAACCCTTGATGAATCCTTGAGTCTTGAGAGAGAGAAGGAAGAAGAGTTTGAGAGTGACTTTTGATAGAATGAGGGTTTAGGCTAGTTATCCCCTCAAAAATGTCCTATACCATACTCAAAATAACATAGTTTAAGTGTTATAAACTTAGGATTTTACTAAACACCCCTGGAAAAACGCAGAAAAATCCACCGTACCAGTCCCCACGAGGCACTCCACGAGTCGTGGGGTTGGAAATGACTCATTGGGGCAAAGTTATGGAGTACACGGGTCTAATTTCCTTTTTCTACTCTTCCCTTCCCATGGGTCACTTGACGAGTCATCAGGTGCACGATGACTCATCCCTTTCTCCATGGTCTCTACTGCCTCGAGACCTCATTTTTAATTTCAAATGTCCACCCAACGGTTGAATTGATGAGTCGTTGCTACGTAACGACTCATTGGGTCATCCATGGTCATTGAACCATGCAACAGCTCGTGACTGCTCTTCATGGGTCTGACCATGACTTGAGGGGTCACCTAACGAGTCATGCCACGACTTGTTCTGTGGAAAAATTTCTTCCTTCTTCCTGGATTCTTTCTTTAAGTATATGGTCTGTTCTTAAAAACTTTCGGGTTGTTACAGTTTCAGTAGTCTGATGCATGTGAGAAAAGTTTTGATGAGTTGAAGACTCGACTCACTACAACCCTAGTTTTGACTCTGGCTGAAGGTTCAGAAGGGTTCGTGATCTATTGTGATGCCTCCAGAGTTAGCCTTGATTGTGTTCTGATGCAGCATAGTAAGGTGCTAGTTTATGCTTCCAAACAACTCAAGGTTTATGAGAAGAACTATCCGACTCACCATCTTGGGCTGGCAGCGGTAGTATTTACCTTAAAGATTTGGAGACACTATCGTTGTAGAGTTCATGTGGATGTTTTTACTGACTACAAGAGCCTATAATATGTGTTCAGTCAGAAGAACCTAAATCTGCATTCAGAGAAGATGGCTAGAATTATTAAAGGATTAATACATGAGTGTGTTGTATCACCCGGGCAAGGCCAATGTAGTGGTTGATGCCCTCAGTAGGATGTCTATAGGTAGTGTTGCTCATGTTGAGGAAGGTAAAAAGGAACTTGCAAAGGATATTCACAGACTGGCTCGATTAGAGGTCCAGTTAGTTGTTCAGCAGAAGGTGGCTTTGTAGTCCGAAGTGAGTCAAAATCCTCCCTGGCTATGGACGTTAAGTCAAAGAAGGGCGAAGACCCAATCTACTTAAGTTGAAGGAAGCAGTCTTAAGGAAAGAGGTGGAAGAATTCTCTAAAGGGGGAGATAGTGTGCTCATTACCAGGGAGGTTATGTGTTCCCAATGTTGATGATTTGAGATAGTGGATACTAATTAAAGCTTACAGTACCAGGTACTCTATCCTCCTACGTGCCACCAAGATGTACCGTGATCTATGAGAAATCTATTGGTGGAATGGAATGAAGAAGGACATTACAGAATTTGTGGCTAAGTGTCCAAATTGCTAGCATGTCAAGATTGAACATCAGAGACCTGGGGGTATGACTCGGGATATTAGCATTCCTACTTGGAAGTGGGAAGAAATGACCATGAATTTCATAACAGATCTACCCCGTACGCCCCAACAACAAGACTCAATTTGGGTGGTCATAGACCAGATGACTAACTCAGCATATTTCCTAACTGTTTAGACCACAAATCGACAGAGGATTATAATAGACTATACATCTAGGAGTTAGTCATACTGCATGGAGTTCCCTCGTCCATCATTTCAAATAGGAGTACTCAGTTCACCTCGCACTTCTGGAAGTCATTTAAGAAAGGATTTGGTACTCAGGTCAAGCTCAACAAAGCTTTTCACCCGTAGACAGATGGCCAGGATGAGCGGACCATTCAGACTCTTGAGGATATTTTAAGGACTTGTGTGATCGATTTTAAGGGTAGTTAAGATGATCACCTACCTCTTATCAAGTTTGCATACAACAACAACTATCACTCCAATATTTAGATGGCCCATTCGAGGGATTATATGATAAGAGGTGTAGATCTCCTATAGGATGGTTTGTGGTTGGTGAAGCTACCTTAATTGAACCTGATTTAGCATAGCAGGCCACACAGAAGGTTCATCTTATAAGGGAACGGCTGATAATAGCTCAAAGCTGATAGAAATCATATGCAGATATAAGAAGAAGGAAGCTGGAGTTTGTTGTGGATGATTAGGCATATCTAAAAAATTCACCTATAAAAGGGGTGATGAGGATCAAGAAGAAAGGAAAACATAGTCCTAGATATATTGGTCCTTACAGAATCTTGAGACGCATTGGCAATGTGGCTTATGAGATGGATTTTCCTGTGGAGTTAGCATCGGTGCTCCCAGTCTTCCATGTGTCCATGTTGAAGAAATGCATCGGTGATCCAACCTCAGTAGTGCCTTTAGAGAGTGTTGGTGTAAAGGATAGTCTCTCTTACGAAAAGTTCCAGTTCAAATTCTAGACTGTCAGGTTCGTAAGCTGAGGAACAAGGAGGTCACTTCAGTAAAAAATTTATGGAGGAACCAACTAGTTGAGGAAGCTACATGGGAAGACAAAGCAGATATGATGTCTAGATACCCTTATCTCTTCCCTCCCAACTCAGCTTTAGCATCAGATACTAAATTCCTCCTCAGTACCCTATTTAATTCCATACTTATCAGCTCTATTCATATATTTAGTGTGCACTCCAGTTACATGAATTCAGTTAGTATGTCTATCTCAGTTCGAAGTTAGTCACTCTTTAGTATTCAATTTATAGTTTTCAGTCTTGGGATTGTAGCTCTTTCCCTATATTTCCAACCTATTTAGTCTCCATTCAAGGACCAATGTTCCCAAGGGGAGATATTGTAACACCCCAGAAATTTCTGGGACTATCCCCTAGATTTAAAACTTGATCATATAGAAAACTGGGAAAAGTCCTCAGTACGAGTCACAATACGACTCGTGGGATGAGGTCCTGAAGGACAGCAGAAATTTTTCAGTATACCACGGGCGATTCATACGAGTCATACGAGGGCAGTACGATTCCTGCCATGAATCATGATAGGCTCCAGAGAGTCTAACAAGAGGTGACAAGGAAACCACAACTGCACCGCCACAATTTGTACCACCATGGTACTAACAATTCGTGAGATGAGTTTCAGAGAAGTGTTCAGAAGATTTTGTGAAACCATGGATTGTAGTATGACCCATAGTATGATTGCATGGATCGTGGTAGGCTCCTATGGAAAACATCAGAGAATGGTGTTCGGCAGGGTCCCTACTCACGAGTGTCAGTACAGATCGTATCATCCTAGTATGACTCATACGATGAGTCATACCGTCACGACCCGAACGTAGACCCAGATCATAACATAGGACAAGAAACCCCGAGAGGCCCTAAGTCGACCCATGGCATAAGCATACATCTAACGTCATTCATTTTGAGCGGAAGACTGAATATAAGGCATAGCAGAAACATAAATATAACATAGCATAACATAAGGAATCACTAGACATGCACGCAAGCTAAGTACTACATACTGCCTGAAAGCCTCTAATGTATAAGATGGATTGATGGGACAACACCCCCAACTAACCCAGCCAAATACTGTATCATAGAATACCATAAACGTCTAGTCAACAGCCCTCGAAACATGAGGGCTCATCAACAAAGCTGAGAGCGAACTCTGGGATGGACTAAGAATGAGGATGAGCATAAGAGCCAAGTCCTTTATCATGAAACGATACAACATAGAAAGTATGCGGTCAGTACATCGAATGTACTGAGTATGCAAGGTAAGTAAAACGGACATTTAAAATACATGAAACTCATAAAATATTATGGGAGTAGGACATCATGCTCATATCTTAAATATTGTGACATAACGTAAGGCTTGAGGTTTTCAAATCTTTTGTAAACCATTCATTTTCATAATTATAAGAGAAACTTTATCAAATCATCACTTGATCCAATATCATGAACATAACAATGCATAATAAGATGTGGAATAATGGGAGGACTCGTCAAAACCGACACCATCATGGTAGAGCCTTTCATGATGCCCCAACTATCTCACTCGAGTGGGCAGAGTTACCCCTGGCTTTCCAGGCGAGGGACGTGCATTATGTGATATCATAAAAGAGGGGATCATTATAATTGTCATGTATCATTATAAACCCACGGTGGCATGTGGTTATGAGACACCGGCATAGTCTTTTAAACACCAGACTGCTCGGTGCTAGAAACGGCTCCCAAAAATATGCATAGTAAGCTCATACGTAAATCAATAACATCATTCATTAAGATTCATGGCTAAAATAAACATTCATCATTCATTGATCCACATTAAAACATGATTAGCCAAGAATCAAGGCCCTTGAGTCAGCCAACATCATAAATCGATATATCATGAGATCCATTTAATAAACCGTAAATCATTCATCATCATGTGGGCATTGACCAATACTTTACCATGCTTTACAATGCTCAATTCATTCGAAAACATTCTTATAACATGGGTAACTTGAAAACATGCTTTTCATCATCATAGTTCATAAATCATAAGGCCCATGCATACTTGAAAATCATGCATATAACTTGTAAATTATCAAATCATGTTGGGTATTTGAGTAAATCCATATTTCAAATCATATCTCATGCTGGATTTTTAAATATCAACAATTGAAGTGTAGATCATAAATCAACTCATCATAGATCATGCATAATCAGGCTAAATTTGGTAGAAATTGAAATCAATATTTTCATAAATAAAATAAATTGTAAAATCTGATCAAAATCTATAAGATAGGATGTAAATCATGAATCATAAAACCCCATTAACAAATCACTAGATTTTTTCACAAAATTGAATTCAAAACCCCATGAGATTTTCGATAGATTTTCATAAATTAATAGAGAATGGGATGGGTGTGAATGGAAACACATATTCGTAACCCTACATACCTGGGTAAGATCAGATTCTAGAGTTCTTGAATGCCCAAAGATGAATTGATAGGGAAAAGTTTGAATCTATGCTTGATCTCCCTAGAATTCTCTTAATTTTTGCATGCATGAGAATGAATAGGTTAGGGGGACTTAGCCTATCTTAACATACTCAGAAAAATACATAAAACGACGTAGTTTAGGGTCTTAGAGCATAAGAAGATAAAAAATATCCTTAATAATTTTTTTCCTGAAAACTGTCCTGAGCGAACCAACGATTGATTCCACGAGTCATTGCATGAAACTACGACTCGTGGTATCCAGTCGTTGGGTCCACTACCACTAACACTTTCAGATTTTTCCCACGACTCGACAGGATGAATCGTTGATTCATACAATGGGTCGTTAGGTCGACCATTGCCAGCCTTCTTCACCAATCTAAACTTCCTTACCACGAGCCTCACCACGACTCGTGGCTGCTTCCAATGAGTTGTGGTCTTGATCCATTACATGCATTGGAAATATGACCACCTAGACAATGACTAGTGACAATGGTTCGTCATTACTCATGACGGGTCATTGAATGATCCGTTACTTCCCCAACTTCCAAGGTCCAGTGCTACCCACCAGTACAAACAACGACTCGTTGTTTCAAGCAACAAGTCGTTACTCCTCCCGTTGTACCCAATGCCACCAGGTCTTCCCATCACCATGACTGCATACAACAACCCTTGGTTTGATACCATGAGTCATTACGTCACCTGTTCTGTGATGTTTTTCCTAGTTTTCAGCTAACTTTAAATTTTGATTCCGGATCTAATCTTAGGCATTTCCAGGGTATAACCGTATCTCCCCCTTGGAAACATTCGTCCTCAAATATAGGAAACAAGCAGTAAAACAAAGACATGTAATCCTTACAACAAAATACTGATCATTTAAACTGAAAACTAGCGGAATGATTACCTCCGATTCATATCACATAACTAAACTGATTTCATGCTTCACATACACATCCATACACATAAAGAACACATGATTTGAACATGAAAACTAAGTAGACTCATAGGGCAAAATTGATACCTCAAGTCGGAACTGAGCCGGTAGGGAATACGTGTGTGTATTTAGCCATCATATCTGCTTCGGCTTCCCACATAGCTCCTTCAACATGCTGATTCCTCCATAATACTTTAACTGAAACTACTTCTTGTTCCTTAGCCTCTGAACCTGACGATCCAATATTCCATCGGCACCTCCTCATAGCTAAGGATATCTTTTACACCAACACTGTCCACCGAGACTACTAGAGCTGATCTCCCAAACATTTCTTCAAAAGCCATACATGAAACACAAGATGCACAGAAGATAACTCTCAGGGCAGTTCTAACTCATACGCTACCTTACAAACTCTTCTCATAATCTAGTAGGGACCAACATAACGGGGACTGAGTTTTCCTTTCTTCCGAAACTACATTACTCCCTTCATGGGAGATACCTTCAGAAACACCCAATCGTCCACCCCCAACTCCAACTCTCTCCTCCTCACATTCGTATAGGACTTTTGATGACTCTGAGCGGTTTTTAGCCTGTCTCTTATCAACTTAACCTCCACTATAGCCTCATGAACCAAATCTGGCCCTATCATAGCTGCCTCACTAACCTCAAACCATCTGATGAGTGATCTACATCTCCGCCCATAGAGAGCCTCGAACAGTGCCATTGGGATACTAGAGTGATAGTTTTTATTGTAAGAGAACTCGATCAGGGGAAAGTGATCATCCCAACTAACTTTAAAGTCCATCACGCAAGCTCTCAACATGTCTTCAAGAGTTTGAATTGTCCGCTCCACTTGACCATCCATTTGCAGATGAAATGCTGTGTTGAGTTTAACTTGAGTCCCAAGCCCTTTTTGAAAAGACCGCAAAAAATGAGAGGTATATTGAGTACCTCAATCTGAAATGATAGACAAGGACACTCCATGCAATCGAACCAAATTTTGGATATACAGTTTGGCATAATCCTCCAGCGAATCCATAGTTTTGACCGGTAGAAAATGTGCATCCTTGGTCAACCTGTCTACCACAACCCAAATAGAATCATAGTGTCGATGAGTACGAGGCACGACTGTGATGAAATCCATATTAATCTCTTCCCACTTTCAAATGGGAATGCTAATATCCTGAAGTACGCCTCCCGGCCTTTGATGCTCGACCTTCACTTGCTGACAGTTCGGGCACTTGGCTACGAATTCTGCAATATCCCTCCTCATGCCATTCCACCAATATATTTCCCTCAAATCACGACAAATCTTGGAGGCACCTGGATGAATAGAGTACAGATCCATGAACCTCATGCATTATCCGACTCCTCAAATCATCTATATCCGAAGTACATAGGCGACCCTGGTACCGAAGGACACCATCTCCCCCTTGGGAAAAGGCCTCCACCTTATGACTTCGAACGACTTCTTTCAGCTTTACCAAAATTGGGTCCTCATCCTCTTTATCTTTCACATCAGTCACCAAGGACGATTCTGATCTGTTCCGCACAACCACGCCACCATCAGTCGAGTCGACATCCTAACTCCCAACCTTGCAAGTCGATGGACATCTTTCACCAACTCCTTCTTCCCCTCATCCACATGGGACACACTCTCCATGGAGAGCCTACTAAGTGAATCGGCTACCACATTATCCTTACCCGGATGGTAAAGGACATTCATATCGTAGTCCTTGAGTAGCTCCAACCACCTTCTTTGCCGTAGATTGAGATCTTTCTGCGTGAAAAGATATTGTAAGCTCTTGTGGTCCGTAAATATATCCATGTGGACTCCATACAAATAATGTTGCCATTACTTCAATGCGAATACGACCACAGCCAATTCAAGATCATGGGTCGGGTAATTCTTCTCATTGACTTTCAACTATCTTGAGGCATACGCTATCACTTTTCCATGCTGCATTAATACGCGCCAAAGTCTGATCCTCGAAGCATAACATACACCACAAAACCATCGGTACCCTCGGGTAGGGTCAACACCGATGCAGAAGTAAGTCGAGTCTTCAACTCCTGGAAGCCTTTCTCACAAGCCTCCAACCATTAGAACTTTACCTTCTTTTGAGTCAACTTGGCCAAAGGTGCTGCAATAGATGAGAAACCCTCAACAAACCTTCGATAGTAGCCAACTAAACCCAAGAAACTCCGAATATCCAAAGGATTCACAGGTCTGGGCCAATTCTTCACCGCCTCAATTTTCTGAGAATCTACTTTTATGCCTTTACTCAATATCACATGGCCCAAAAATGCTACCGAGTTCAACCAAAACTCGTACTTGTTGAACTTTGCATACAATTGGAAATCCTTGAGAGTCTGAAGCACTACTCTCGAATGAGCGACATGCTCCTCCTCGCTCCGAGAGTATATAAGGATGTCGTCGATGAACACGATAACGAACATATCCAAATATGGCTTGAACACCCTTTTCATTAGGTCCATAAAAGCTATAGGAGCATTCGTTAGTCCAAAAGACATAACTACAAACTCATAATGATCATATCGTGTCCTGAAGGCTGTCTTCGGGATATCACACTCTCAAACCTTGAGCTTATGATACCTGGACCTGAGATCTATCTTTGAGAAACACTTGGCACCCTGACGCTAGTCAAATAAATCATCAATCCTGGGTAAAGGATACCTGTTCTTAACGGTGACCTTGTTCAATTGCCGATAGTCAATGCACATCTGAAGCAAACCATCCTTCTTCCGGACAAAAAACACTGGTGCACCCAATGGAGATTTGCTTTGTTTAATGAAGCCCTAATCTAACAGGTCCTTCAACTGATCCATCAACTCTTTTAGCTCGGCTGGAACCATCCTGTAAGGAGGGATAGATATAGGCTACGTGTCGGGTAAGAGGTCAATACCAAAATCAATCTCCCGCTCGGGAGGAACACCGGGAAAATCATCGGGAAAGACCTTTGGATACTCATGCACCACCGGAACTGACTAGATAGTCGGGGTCTCGAACTTAACATCCTTAACCCTAAATAAATTATACATGCAACCCTTGGAAATCATCTTTCTGGCCTTAACATATGAAATGAAACGACCTACAGGTACGGCCGAACTCCCCTTCCACTCCAAGACTGACTCACCCGGAAAGCGGAACTCCACTGCACGGGTTCTACAATTAACAGAAGTATAACACGCATACAACCAATCCATGCCAAGAATAATATCAAAGTCATTCATGGCTAACTCTACAAGGTCTGCGTAGCTGACTTTATGCAATATAGTGACTGGGCATCCTCTATACACTCCTAGCTACAACCGAATCCCCGACAGGACTAGAAAATGAAAATGGCTCTAACAGAGACTCGGGACTAACTCCAAAGCTACTAGAAACATAAGGAGTCACAAAAGACAAAGTAGCCCCCGGATCTAGCAAAGCATAAACATCAATGTGAAAAACTTGCAACAAACCAGTGACCATATCTGGTGAAGTCTCCTTCTTGTGACGCGGGGCGAGGGCATAGAATCTATTTTGGTTTTGTCCGCCACCTCCACTAGAAGATGCTTCCTATGGAGCTGAACTTTCTGGAGCTGCTGCTGTCCTGGTGGTTTGCGTACAGCCCCTATCACCATCTTTTCTAGCAAATGGACACGCTCGGCGCATATGGTCGATCCTAGCATACCCATAGCAAATATCTGAGCCAAACAACCACTCCACGGCATGACTCTTGTTGCACTTTCCGCAGGCTGGGAAGGTACGCTCTACCTATATGCCCCTCTAATCCCTCGATCCCAAAGCCATGCTTTTATGATCACCCTTAGGTTTGGATGGAACACTAGCTGATGATTGTGCTGGAGCTAGTGACCTCTGTTGAAACTGAGGGCGGTGACCACCGCCGGATCTCTAATGAGTAAACCCATGGCTATCTGTCCAAGCCCTCTTTGCTTCTCTCTCCCTATCATGAGTCGCCTCTATCTGTTAGGCTTATAGCACTATGCGAGGAAAGTCCATATCTTGATGAAGCATGGCAGTCCTACAATCTTTGTCCAAATAACCCCCTACTCCATGGATGAATCTACTCACCCTATCCTATGATCGGCTACCAACTCTGGGGAATATTTCGATAGGCGAGTGAACTCAAGGGCATACTCTTGTATATTCATTCTCCCTTGCTTCAAATTTATGAACTCAGATTTCTTCAGCTCCCTCATCTCACGAGTGAAGAACCGATCTAGAAATGCAACATGGAACTCTTCCCAAGTGACCGGACCTGCTCCTGCGACCCTGCTATCCTTCCATTGGCGAAACTAGATATGCGCGACCCCTTTTAACTGATAAGAGGCAAACTTGGTGCACTCAGCCCCATTCACCCTCATGACTTGGGTGATCTTGACAAGGACCCAAGGAACTCAGGCGGGTTCATCCTCAAGAAGTCTCTGACTCGAGCCGCCGCTGCATTTCCATTTTGCAGAACATGCACAACAGCCTACTGGTTGACCTGAGTGGTCAAGTCCTATGCAAGCATCTGAATAGCGGCCCGAAACTCAGCATGGGCAGCCGGCTCCGGTGCCTGGGGCTTCTAAACTGGTGGGGCTTGCTAATGTCCATGACCATTTCCATCCTCGTGGCCTTCACCATCTCAATTCCTCCTTCCATTCATTCATCGAGGAGCCATGATTCTGCAATCATGAATAGCATGAATTAGAAGGATAGAAAGACTTTCCATCGCACGACATGGATGATGAAAGAAGGGAACATTTCCTAAACGTCTCGTAGCCTCTTCTCCATAAGTGTGGCGCGTTTCACAATAATGAAAAAGACTCTACTTAAAGCGGCTTTTAGACACCCTAGGACACTTCAAACCTATGGCTCTGATACCATGTTTTTCACAACCCGAATGTAGACCCGGATCGTAATCCGGGACAAGGAACCCCGGAGGCGCCAAGTCGACCCATTGCATAAGCATACATCTAACTTCATTATTTTGAGCAGAAGACTGAATATAAGGCATAGAGGGAGCATAAACATAACATAACATAACATAACATAACATAAAGAATCACTAGACATGCATGCAAGATGAGTACTACATACTGTCTAAAAGCCTCTACTATATAAGATGGGTTAATGGGACAACACCTCCAACTAACCCGGCAAAATACTATAACATAGAATACCATAAATGTCTAGTCAACGGCCCTCAGAACATGAGGACACACCAACATAGCTGAGAGCAAACTCTGGGATGGACTAAGAATGAGGATGAGTCTGAGAGCCAAGTCTTGTATCATGAAATAATACATCATAGAAAGTATGCGGTCAGTACGAGGAATGTACCGAGTATGCAAGGTAAGTAAAATGGACATTTAAAATACATGAAACTCATACAACATCATGGGAGTAGGACATCATGCTCATATCATAAATATCATGACATAACGTAAGGCTCAATGTTTTCAAATCTTTCATAAACCATTCATTTTCATAATTATAAGATAAACTTTATCAAATCATCACTTAAGCCAATATCATGAACATAACAATGCATAAAAACATGCGGAACAATGGGAGGACTCGTCATAACTGACACCATCATGGTATAGCCTTTCATGATGCCCCAACTATCTCAGTCAAGTGGGCAGAGTCGCCTCTGGCTTGCCAGGCGAGGGACGTGCATTATGTGATATCAAGAAAAAGGGGATCATTATCATTGTCATGTATCATTATAAACCCACGACGGCACGTGGTTATTAGACACCGGCATAGTTCTTTGAATCCAGGCTTCTCGATGCTAGAAACGGCTCCTAAAAACATGCATAGTAGGCTTATACGTAAATCAATAACATCATTCATTAAGATTCATGGATAAAATAAACATTTATCATTCATTGATCCTCATTAAAACATGATTAGCTAAGAATCAAGGCCCTTGAGTCGTCCAACATCATAAATCGATAAATCATGAGATCCATTTTATAAATCGTAAATCATTCATCATCATGTGGACATTGCTCAATACTTTACCATATTTTAAAATGCTCAATTCATTCGAAAAATGCATATACCATGGGTAACCTGAAAATATGATTTTTATCATCAATAGTTCATAAATCATAAGGCCTATGCATACTTGAAAATCATGCATATAACTTGTAAATCCATATTTCGAATCATATATCATGTTGGGTTTTTAAATATCAACAATTGAAGTGTAGATAATAAATCAACTCATCATAGATCATGCATAATTAGACTTAATTTGGTAGAAATTAAAATTAATAATTTTATAAGTAAAATAAATTGTAAAATCTGATAAAAATCCATAAGATAGGACGTAAATCATGAATCAAAAAACCCCATTAACAAATCATTAGATTTTCAACAAATTGAATTCAAAACCCCATGAGATTTTTGATAGATTTTCATAAATTAATAGAGAATGGGCATTGGTGTGAATGAAAACACCCATTTGTAACCCTAAATACCTTCGTAAGATTAGATTCTAGAGTTCTTGAATGCCCAAGGATGAATTGATAGGGAAAAGCTTGAATCTATGCTTGAACTCTCTAGAATTCTCATAATTTTTGCATGCATGAGAATGAATAGGTCAGGGGGACTTAGCCTATCTTAACATACTCAGAAAAATACATAAACCGACGTAGTTTAAGGCCTTTGAGCATAGGAAGGTCGAAAATACCCCTAATGATTTTTTTCCTGAAAACTGTCATGGGCGAACCAACGACTAATCCCACGAGTTGTTGCATGAAACCACAACTCGTGGTATCCAGTCGTTGGGTCCACTGCTTCAGTTACACTTTCGAATTCTTCCCACGACTCGACAGGACGAGTCATTGATTCATGCGACGGGTCGTTAGGTCGACCATTGCCAGCCCCTTTCACAAACCTGAACTTCCTTACCACGAGCCTTACCATGACTGTTGCTTTCAAAGAGTCGTGGTCTTAATCCGTTACATGCACTAGAAATCAATATCCTTGTACGAGTCCACAATGATTAACCACCTATACAATACTAGTGACAACATTTTGGCATTACTCATGACAGGTCGTTGAATGACCCGTTACTTCCCCAACTGTCAAGGTCCCATTGCTACCCACGAGTACAAACAGTGACTCTTTGTTTCAAGCAATGAGTCGTTACTCCTCCCATTGCACCCAATGCCACCAGGTCTTCCTATCACCACGACTGCATACAACGACCCGTGGTTTGATACCATGAGTCATTACGTCGCCCATTCTGTGATATTTTTCCCAGTTTTCAGCCAACTTAAAAATTTGATCCCGGGTCTAATCTTAGGAACTTCCTTGTACCCAATGCCACCAGGTCTTCCCATCACCACGACTGCATACAACGACCTGTGGTTTGATACCACGAGTCGTTACGTCGCCCGTTCTGTGATGTTTTCCCCAGTTTTCAGCCAACATCAAATTTTGATCCCAGTTCTAATCTTAGACACTTCCGGGGTATTACACGTACCATCAGACGGATAGATTTCTAAAATGGTTTTCCAAGGATATTTTTGTAAAATCCTAAGCTCCTAAATCCTAAACTACGTCGTATTGGGATTAGTTGGAGAGGGATTTAGGGGAGTAGTCAACCCTCTCTCCTCATTTTTTCCTAATCACTCAGACATCCATCATAAGAACTCAAACAGGTTTCTCAGGGCAAGATCTAGGGCTTCTGCTTCCTCTCATGATTTCAGGAGCTTTCTCAGAGGATTCTTCTTCAGGTATGTGGGGCTTCAATAAGGGTATACTTTCTCCCTTGTGCCCAAAATATCTAGTGAACCCTAGTTTTCTTTCAAGTTCCCTAGAAATCATGTCTTAGGGTTCGTGTTCAGTTATGAATTCTCTTATTACTTCAATGTTCTCCAGTCTCTTGTGATATTCATGATTTTATAAATTCAGTTATAAATGATACTTTTATGAATGATTTCCACATGATTCAAGTTCAGTATATAAACATGTATTTTGCTTCAATATGGATTTGAGTTAGCGTGAATTCATATTTCAGTCTTTGTGATTTTATCATAATTTTAGTAATAAATGCTGATGGAATAATCAGTATTTTTAGGTTCTTTAGGCTCTCAGAATACTATCAGATAAAGTTTCTAACTTAGCTTTAAGAACACTAGTTTTCGAGTTATCTATAAATTATTAGTAAACTTATCATTGCCAATAGTTTTTAGCACCTAGCTGGTCCAGGGTTCAGCATACCCAGGGTCTAGAACTACGTGCCATCATAGGTTATTAGCCAGAATGGGCATCAGCTTTAGTGATCATATCAGCCATGCATTTATACCCTAGAAAGGTATATTGGGTCCTATCAATGGAGCATATACATCGAACTTCACGGTTAGCTCATGTGGTTATATGTCGGTTAATAAATCTCCCATCATTCAGTATAGTTATAGTCATAGTCACAGTTACAGACTCAGGTTTTAGTACATGTACATGACCGTTAAATCAATTTTATTGGTACTTTTAATACCTATTTTTCAGACAACTATTTCATAGCAATATTTATGTATCTTAGTAAGGGTCATGGTACTTCAGTTCAGTTGTGCATTTTAGTACAACTTTTCAGATTATTAGTATGTTCTATATATTTCAGTTGCATATCTCATATACTCAGTACATTCAAAGTACTGACATCATATTTCTTGTGCTATATCATTTTATAATATAGGCTCAGGCTCTCAAGCTCAACAGCGGGGTTAGCTTCTCCTTCAGGCTTATTACAATAGAGTTCCATCAGTGAGTCCTCATCTTTCGTTACCGGAGTTTTCATCTTCAGCACTTATCATTTTCAGTTTTAGTTTCAAACATTAGAGTTAGCAAGGAGTTTGTCCCAGCAACTAACTAGTTTCTTTTAGAAGGCTTTAAGATAGAATATGTTAGTTTCAATTTGAGTTCTAGTGTTTGAACAAATGTCAGTAATTTATCAGATATCCTTTATTTATTCAGTAATTGGGTTATTGTTTTTAAATAGCTTCTATTTTATATTCTTTTACTATAGATCAGTCTTAATAGAGTTATGTTATGCCATGGATTTGTTTAGAGTCACTTGTGATCTTGAGTACCGTATCGCGTCCAGGGCGTAAACTCGGGCCATGACAGAAGACCTAAATTTTGAATCACTTTTTTGGCTCCATAGAATGACTCTGCTAATGTTTCACTGGAAGGAAGAGCTCGTTTAATTAATTTTAGTATGCTATCAACTGCTTTATCACTCAACCCATAAAGACACTTGATTTGGAACAATTCGATAATTAGTGACAACTTGGAGAATGCCTCGCAGCCAGTATAGAGTTGTTGTGCAGCATCCTCCATCAATTTGAAAATTTTGGAAGTAGGTTCTTAAGCATCATCATGTTTATACTTAACCCTACTAAAATCATCCATTATTTCAGGGCCAACAACATCATCAATCATTTGAAACATATTTCTTCACCTTTCTGTTTTCTTATCTCCTTTAGTCTTACTTCACTATTATTAATTTTTTGCTTTTTTGCTGCAAATTCTCCATGATAAAGCTAACGTGTGCACCCCTTAACTATTCCAAAAAGTATTAAATGGTCCTTGACTTCGTCTCTAGTCCTGTGGAAAACATTGTTGCACTTCTTACAAGGGCAAGGAATTTCATCTTCTTGTCCTCTGTGCTTAAAAGCAAATTGAAGAAAATCCTCGACTCCTTTTAAAATACATATAGTTCAATCTATCGGTACAATTAATCCAAGTCTTGTCCATTTTAAAGTTTCCTGCAATAAAAAAAAAGAGATCAAGATGCATCAAAAGAAAAGCATGAATTATGATTAGATTAACTGTCTAATGTCGCATACTTCTAGGGTAAGAAAGGTCTTTTATCTTTTTCCTCTTTTTTTGTGCCTTTTTCCATCTTTCTTTCAATTTTATCTTTTTCTTATTCATTTATTTATATAATTATGTGAAAATAACTTAACAATCACACATGCTTTGATATGTTCACATCAAAAGCTATTATATATGTTTGTTGCCTCGGTTCTTTTGTTTATGTGTTGTGCTAGTTTTGAGCAAAATGTAATAAGTTGTATAAATAGATAACAGAGGTTATTCTTATTTTGGGCTAAATAGGGTTGGTTTGTGTGTTATACCTCTTTATTATGTTTATGTTTAGTTGAATCACTTCATGTTCTGTGTGGCTCTTATTTTTAGTATGATTAGTGCTCTCTTAACTACTGTGTACTATCACATAAATGAAAATAGTTTCTGTTAATTATTATGTAATAAGTTAAATAAAGAAATTCAAGAAGATTCAGCTTATATAAAAGGTTTAACTCTACTTTTTAAGTCTTACTCTTACCTTTGGTTGCTAATCTTGAGTTGAATTACCACTACTAATTCTAAACTTAATATACTTTCAGCAGCTTAAATTTAACATCAATTTCTTAGGAGGTGAACAAGCTCATGATTATATGAATTTTATATTTATACATAGTGATTTTCTGTTTTCTTATTGCATTAAATGAATGTTTGCTGATTATAACAAGAAGAACATCTTTAATTATTATGAAGCATCTTCTTTAATTATTTTAAGGAAAAAGGGTCAAATTTACTCATCTACTTATGAAATGGTACAAAGAAAAGCACAGAATATATTACTTCTATATTGCTTTCAATTCTCATTCTTGTTCCTCTCTTTTTTGCACTTCTCTATTTTGGGGCTTTTGATTGGTGGGTTCTTTGCAGAAAAAAGTTTCTCCAAATGCTCTTTTTTTTCTTCATAGAATTTTAAATTTTCTATCTTTTGTTACTAGGCTGAGAAATAGTGGAAATTTCTTGTTGCATTTCTTG
Source organism: Datura stramonium (assembly GCA_018107945.1). Classification (NCBI taxonomy): domain Eukaryota; kingdom Viridiplantae; phylum Streptophyta; class Magnoliopsida; order Solanales; family Solanaceae; genus Datura; species Datura stramonium. The sequence continues at coordinate 141,064 of JACEIK010002959.1, forward strand.
AAAATTGAGTTTTTGGTTTTGAGTTTGTTGTTTATGCTCTTTTGATCTTGTTAAAATTGTAGAGTTGTTAAGACTGCTTATAAGCACATGAATCAGGAATATTTGTTGGAATTTTACATGCTAAACGTAATTGATATTTTCTATAACTTGTAATCATGCCCTT